>CM055104.1:6474320-6576642 GCA_029204225.1 Diphasiastrum complanatum | reverse complement strand
CAAAATTGAAATAATCAGGTTGGCCTTGTGTGGAAGAATACACCTTCGAAGAATACCATATGGTCCTCTTTGATACAACTGGCCGGCAATCAACTGATAAGGTCTAGCTTTTAGAATCAATTTTCGCTATTCCGCCTTGGGTAAAGTTTTATCTGGTTGGCCCCGCATTAGATATTCAACTATATCTGCGGCCCACTCCGGTACAATATCAATATAAAACAAGGCAACATCGGGTAGCTCATCATCAGGTAGGGCTGCAGTTTTCCTTCCCTTGATTCGCGACACATGCTCCGTCATATAATGCTGCTTTTCCTTGCGAACCACTATCCAAAAGCCAAATTCCAACAACATGAGTAACCAATGAGTGATTCTCCCTGTGTTGCACGTTTCACTAACAAGATAGAGCAAGGGTTGATGGTCAATATAAAAAGTGAAGTGTGTGGCCATCAGATAATGTCAAACATGTAAATCATTGCTAGTGCCTCTCTATTCCTTTGAATCACTGAGCTGACGACTTGCAAATTAGATTGAAAAATCCTTTTTGTGTTCTCATGGCTGGGTTAAGACAGCTCCTACTGCATACTTTGATGCATCATATGCACATGAAATTCTATGGACAATTGGGTGGACGTAATATTGGTGCTGAGACCAGTGCATCTTTAAGATTCTGGAAAGCCTGGAGGGCATTCCCAGTCCAATGTGGCTCCATTGTGAGTTTTGCAGATTGGTCGTGCTAACTCCGCAAAGTCTAAAATGAAGGTCATGTTATAATTAGCGTGACCCATGAAGATGTAGAACTTGCGGATCATTCCTAGTGGTGGCAGGTTGACAATGATCCTGATCTTTGATAGGTCCGTGGTGTGTCTTGATACTATATGGCTGAGGATCAGGCCATGTGTTACCCAAACTGGCATTTTTCTGATTTCAGGGATATCTGAAACTCACGGCATTTCGTAGCACCTTCTCTAGGTTAGATAAGTGCTGTAAGTTAGATTCATGCATGCACAAATCGTCCAAGAAAATCTACAGAAAATTTTTGCAAATACTCTTTGAATGCCATCTGCATAACTCGCTGAAAAGTACTTGGGGCATTGCAAAGTCCAAACGATATCACCTTGTAGGCATAAATTCCCCATTCCATGGCGAATGTTGTCTTATGCTGATCTTGTGGCGCTATCTTCACCTAATTGTAGTCGCCGAAGCCATCCAAGAAACTGTAGACTTCTGCTCCAGCTACTCTGTCCAAGACCTTTTTGTGAATGGTAAGGAGAAATGATTCCTTCTTGGTGACTAAATCAACGTCCATTGGGTTCTCAATAGCTTCCTGCTGGATAGCCCATGTTACATTAATCATATTTACCTCAAAAGTGATGATTGTGTCCCATTGTATGCAGCACTTGGGGGGAATATGTGTTGGGTTCTGGATTGGGATCATGTTGACAAGCATGCCCAGCCATACAGTCAACGGTTGCTAATGTGTCCGTCCCCGTAATGATCAGTCATGGATGATCCATCATCAGGTCTTGGTGCAATAGGTTTCACTGCCCATGTGGTTGGATCAACCTTTACAACTTGTTCTCTATTTTCGAAGGTGAGATTTCCAGTTCCCCACTTGCGTAGTCCTCAACCACAGTCTCCTAGTAAAATGCGATAGGCAAAAGGGGACTTTGGTATGTCCATTATCACAAAAGTGATCACAAACTGCATTCCTGCTATTTTTATAGAGATGTTATCAACCATACCTTTTGGTTTAACACAAGATTGATCTGCTAGTTTGATGGCAAATCTTGCTAGCTTCAATCCTTGCAAATCCCATTTTTGGTACAAAGTAGTGGAGATTAAATTGACACCTGATCCTCCATCTACCACTGTTGCCTTGTCCTTGAATCTCTTGTGCTTGATTGGCAGGGTGATGTTGTGTTCTTCACTTTCCCACGCTGCCCCAATGTGGAGGACGTTGTTCATTTCTTCATAGCCCGCATAGTATATGGGCTCTAGTATCACTAGTTTCACTTCAGCTTTCGCCCATTCGGCCAGGAGGCTCTTGGCTTGTGGCGCAATCCGTAGCAAGTCTCCAAGGGACAAACTGACAAGGCTTGCTAGCAAGCTTGTGAGGACTTCAGTGTGCGGTTCCTCGGACTCCACCATGTGGAAAGGTGGTTCATGATGATGCAACCGATTGTTCTGATCAGTTCATAATGGTGAGTCCGCTTGTGGTACTGGTTCTTCAACAACAGGAGGTTTTGTAGGTATGTCTTTTGCTTGAGTTTTTTCCTCCTCTTGTGTTTTCTGCACTCAATGGCATATATTCTGATATTGCCTTCCTTCTCTCACATTCAGATATGGTCCTGCAGCTGAGGGTTGATCTTCTGATACTGATGGGTGTGGTGAGGGAGTCACTTCCTTCCGCTTTTGTGCTCGCATGACGGCTAACATTGGGGCATGAAATTATTGTGCATTGCAATGATTCACTTGTCGAGTCATATTTGAAGACTACAATATGAAAAACCTGTAGTTCAGTTAGGCTGTGTGTGTAGTTGCTTATGTAATCACTCGATCCAACAATGGTCATACATAGTTAGTGTGAAGGATTTCAGATCAAGATTCAATCCATGTTCCTGATCTTTGGTTACAAAAAAGAGCAAACCAACAATCCTGCCAATGTACAAACTCTAAGAGATACTGATCAAACATGAACTAAAATATAAAATATAGTTGATGTTCGTACAATTACAGTACCCTACTGTATTTCACAAGTGTGGAACCAAAATAGCAATAAATGACCATTCTACACTTAGAATTGCAAGATAACATCATGAGAGTGCACCAATGAGTAGTAAAACCCAAAGAGAACCATGTATAATGATGAAATGAGAGAGATAAGAGTTAGCGCTAACATTGAAGACTCATGCGCTAACATTTGGCGTCGATTGCACATATTCTATATTGTTTATCAGATTGTGATGGCTTCAAAATGTCCATGTTGATCCTTCAGGTCTACGCGAACTCACCTTAGACATTTCGGAAATACACCGTCACACCGCTTTTTTGCGTTTCTGGACACCGACAATCAAAAATTGAATTTTTCATGATTTTCAAGTTTCTCACAATTTTCAGTATTTTTCGAGTTTATCTGAACTTTTCGAGTCACCGGAATTTTTCGAGTCTCATAGGACTTTTCTCGAGTTCCTAGGCTCAGAGTTCCATCACCACATTTCACCAATAACAAAACGGTTCAAGAAAACACCCGACACACTACTATCTTACATTTCTTGAAACTAATCTGTTTGCGTTGCTTGTTGTCCTACATTCATATTCCCCACAAGCACACATTCTACATTTTTTGTTAGATTGAAATTGCTTCAGATCGCCTCTAATGCTCATTTAGATCTGTGCGATCTCATCCCAAACTTTTGGAAACCCACAACCGCATCACTATTTTACGTTTCTTGAAATTGACATTTTGAGTTTTTGAGTTTTCGAGTCAAACATTCCACCCAACGAACAACCTTAAAATGGCGTCCGACAAAAAATTCTCAGTTGCATCCGACGCAATTCACATTTTTTCGAGTTTTTCGCCCTCCTCGAATTTACATCCGACAACTTGTTCGAGTTTTTCAAATTTTTCAATTTTTCTCAAGAGAATTGCATCCGACGACGAGCTCTTAGGTCTGAAGCCCACGAGTTTTGTATTCATTCTATTTGCATCCGCCAATTCATTTGTTACTACTTTTCACGCATAACATCCTCCAAATCTCAACATTTTATTTTCCTTTGACACTCTACATTACTATTGCATTCGTGTAGTCAATTCACTTTGCATCAGACATCCATCTCACTTTGCATCCAATGACCTTCAGATTGACTCTCACGTGCATATGCCATTTTTCGTAATTTTTGAGTTTGTCGAATTTTAACCATTTTACGAGCTTTTCATCATTTTCGATATTCCATCTGCCAAGCCACTTTTATTTGCACCGACACCTTTCTAGTTGCATCCGACAGTGTTTTTTCGATCAAATGTATTTTCTGTTTTAGTAAAAAATTTCGACCCCTTTAAAGTTTTTTCGATTCCTTTTTAGTTTTTTGAATCTCTTTGACTTTTTTACCCTGTGCCATTTTTTGACCCTTCTCAAATTTTTCAATCATTTCAAATTTTTTTCACTCTTTGCAAAAAAAATTTCCACCCTTTCAAATTTTTTCGACACTTTGAAATTTTTTACTCTTTGACATTTTTTGCCCTTTTTGAAATTTTTCACTCTTTTCACTTTTTAACCCTTTGCAATTTTCTGCCCTTTTGAACTTTTATCGATCTGTGGTAATTTTTTTCGACCCCTCTACTTGTTCAACCCTTTGCAATTTTTTCAACCCTCTAGTTTTTCGAGATTTTCTCATTTTTGTGTCTTTCAATATTTTCTAGCTTTCTAGTTTTCAAATTTTTTTAATTTTAGAATTTTTCTATTTTCGTATTGTTCAGATTTTTTGGGACTTTATAACTTTTGTATTTTCAGATCTTAGCATTTTTCGAGTTATTTGATTTTTTCTCGAGTTTTTTTTCGATTTTTTCATGGTTTTTGAGGTTTTTCAACTTTTTTCAAGTTTTTCGGGATTTTACAATTTTCGGATTTTCTGAAATGATAGCCATTTCCAAATTTTTCAAGTTTTTCAAGTTCTTTTGAGTTTTTAGATTTTTCAATATCTTGCATTTCACATTTTTACATCCGACGCCCTGATCACTTTGTATCCGACGTCTATTTAAATTATTTAGTTTTTCGGCCTTTTCAAATTTTTCGACTTTATAGCATTCTTCATTTTTTTTTTTTGAGTTTTTTTTCATATTTTTAAATTTTTCGAGTTTTTCGAGAATATTTCGAGTTTTCAGATTTTTGAAATTTTCGAGATTTTCAGTTTTTTGATTTTTTTTTCAAGGTTTTTGATTTTTCGATCTTTTTTTAAGGTTTTCGATTTTTCGATTTTTTCCGATACCTATGGGGTTTTTGATAATTAACATTTTTAAGTCCCTTGTCATTTTTTCCATACTTAGGATTTTTTTGATATGCGATTTGATGTTTTCTAGAATTCTTTGATACTATATCGACTCTATTTTTCGAGTTTTTTTTTGAGCCTGTGTGTAAATTTTCCGATACTATCAACATTTTTTCGATACATTTCACTTTTTCGATGCTTTGTACATTTTTCGATTCTTTTCTACGTTTTCGATCCCAGTTTTTTTCGAGCCCCTATTTTTCGAGCTTATACTTTTTCAAGCCTCTATTTTTTCGAGCTTATATTTTTTCGAGTTCTAATTTTTTCAAGCTCCTATTTTTTCGAGCTTATATTTACCATAGAATAGAGGTACTCGTGCAACCTAGAGTACCCAGTTTCAGGTGCTTGCTTTTATTTTTCGAGCCTCTGTTTTTTTTTGAGTCATTAATTTTTTGAGCTTAGATTTTTCGAGTCTAGTTTTTTTCAATCCATTAATTTTTCGAACTTGGAATTTTTTCCGATCCTAGATTTTCTGGATCTCTCATTTTTTGACTTTATTTTTGCGAGTTTTATTTTTTTCGAGTTACCATTTTTCAAGTTTATTTTTTGAGTTCTAATTTTCGAGTCTTATTTTTTTTTTCGAATTTCATTTTTTGAGTTTAGTTTTTGAAGTTCTCATTTTTCGAATTTTATTTTTTCGAGTCTTTTCTTTTTTGAGTTTCATTTTTCGAATTTATTTTTCGAATTTCATTCTTTATTTTTCGATTCTAATTTTTTCCATCATTTTTTTTCTATCCCTTAAATTTTCGATATCTTGTTATTTTTTTCGATATCTCATAAGTTTTTCGATGCCATATAATTTTTTCGATCTCTTATCATTTTTTGAACAAATATTATTTTTCAAGCCACTGTCATTTTTCGAGCCACTGTCATTTTTTAGACTAGTTTTGATCTTTTCGACCCCCTGTATTTTTTTTGACCATGTTTATTTTTTTCATACATACTTTTGCATCCATCCGTTTTCATTCGACACCTATCTCCATCTAATATCCTTCCTCAGCAGTTCCAACCGACGTCCTCCATTTCCGTTTCATCTGATGCATTGTCTCATCAGTTCCATCTGACGTCCATTGCATCTGCCAACCATTTGCATCCCCAAGTGTCTTCCAAATTCCATCCGCCAATGTCTTCCAACCGCGTCTGACGTCCTCTACCTTCATTCGCATCCGACACATTTGCATGT
This sequence comes from Diphasiastrum complanatum, assembly GCA_029204225.1. Lineage (NCBI taxonomy): Eukaryota > Viridiplantae > Streptophyta > Lycopodiopsida > Lycopodiales > Lycopodiaceae > Diphasiastrum > Diphasiastrum complanatum. Next base: position 6,570,413 of record CM055104.1, on the reverse strand, counting down.
ACCACTGCATTCTGTTGCATCCAACCCTGCATTCCCTTTGCATTCTACAGTTGGCATCTGACGAGTTTCAGAATACATCCGATGAGCTATTTCAGTTTTTCACCATTGTTCAGATTTTCATGATTGATTTGATATATCAATCATATCCTATCAGTTCAATCATATTTGAGAAACAATCAATATAGAATCTCATATTGCTAATCTAATTCTGGTATACGATTCAGTCAAAGACTAACCAGTTTGTGACAATTTCATTTATGACCAAGTACATCCGAGGTTGTAACCAATAGTAGATCCGACCAGGTTCTAAATTGTTATTATAGTTACATCCGGACAGCAGCACACATCCGCGAGTTACCACATTTTATATCTGATTTTTCAATCCCTCGTCACATCCGATTTTATGTCTGATGATTGACTACTTTATATTGATTGTCATACATTCGATGACCATCTTCCTATCTTATATCCGATGGTCAATATCCTACTAGAACTCAGTGAACGTCAAAATTGAGGCTCTTTAACCGAGGTTTCAATTCAAATGTTTTGAATCACTCTCTTCCACCGAACTCTTCAACCGAATGTTCACTAAGGAACTCAAACCAAGAGGTCAACCAAAGTTTTTCACCATAGACAATATCTGGAATCCACTCTCTGATGCATAAATTTTTTTGTTTGACAAGTAATCTGCATTTATCGACTCTCTGTATACGACAAGTCATAATTGTAGAATATCTCAAGAATGAATTTTTCGTTTATCTATCCATCTCCAGATTTCCTTTTAGAGAGTTTAGGATGTCTATGCATATCCAAGTTTCTGAGAGATCCATGTCACTTCACAGTTGATTCCTGCATATAATTGAGATATTGGTCTTTGAGTCAACTACAGAGAAATTGTAAAAATTTTGGTCCACTTGTTCCAACTATGTGCTCCACCAAATGTTCTACCTGAGTTCCACGGCCAAGTGCTCTCATTGAGTGCTACAATCAAATTGACTTCTGCCAAATTTCGTGATCAAGTTTCAACAACATCTTTCAACCATGAGATTCTAGCTTAAGAAATTTACCCAAAGACTCAATCAACGGCATCAACTGACAGACCAACCAAATGATTTCTTCATTCAATAAAAGTCCAGCTTGGATACTATCGACGATCCAAAGCTAGCAGCTGCATGTGCCTATATCACCAAATGCAACGATGAGACAATGTTCTGAGAGCACGAGAATTATTAGTGCTTGGTCTGTGAGCCCCATGCTAATTCTCGAAAGTTGGAAAGCCATGTGAGAGCTAGTAAATTAGACTCTCTCAATTTGAGTTATGTTTTTAATAAAGAGTCCTCCTATTATCTAGTAAGAGATGGAACTTAAATCCTTATAGATTGGGATTCACTCTGTTGCAAGAGGTGGACTCCAAATTATAATACAATTGGGTTTTACACATCGTGGGTATAGATAGAGGCCTCATCAACAAGTTTCATAGCATGTAATCTATATTGAAATGTTGTTGCTTTGTTAATTTCCTTCCATGCTCCATCTTCATGCATATAGTTCAGGTACTGATGTATGAATGTGTTTCTTGTTGATTTATCTTTATGGATTGGTTTGAAAATAGTATCAAGTAGATGTGCATGGTTGGGAGGCTGATCCATCATTCCACTCAATCCAAATGCTTCTCAGTTATCGGCTCCCTGAGGAGTTCTTCTTACAACTGTTGAGTGACAGGTGTAGGAAGCACTTTGTAGGATTTCTGTTGCTTTAGTTTACAGGTTTTGTGTTGATGTTGATTTTTTGATTTCAGTAGGAGTAGATTAAGCTAATTCTCTGTTTCTTACTTAAATTAGTTTAGCAATAATCTGCAGTCTGTAAGAACAATTAATCAATCTGAAAAGGAACTATAGAACTATAGTAAGACAAGTTCCTGTCAGATCACTATCCAAGATGAGCTACCACTGCCAATCAAGGATCTGAATCAGGTCGTTGTTGTGCCTCTGACAGGTGGGTACAACACTGTTATACTACAAAATAGATTTCGTGACTGAGCCATTGCATATAGATCTGTAGTCACGTGAATCCCCTGCCAAATTGAATCTCTGTCAAACAGTATCGAACCTACATTCAGACATAGAACCATTGCTGTGACAGCTGAGTAGATGCCATCGATAGTAGAATCATTCATTAGAGATCCTACTACAAGTAAGCAGGTTTTGTGAGGCAAAATCGCTGCTAGAGGAAAGAAGAATCTAGCACTAACATTGAAGACTCTTGCACTAACAGACAATGATAGTCTTACCTCAAGTAACTATTCATTGTGGAAAGTGAGGATGGAATCACTTATTGAGATGAATGATATTTTGGATATTGTTGTAGGTTTGGAGGAGAGATCAACAACTCAACAAGATCAAATGAGATATGATAAGAGGGGCTCTACACATGATTAAGATGAATGTTACCAATAAAGTCCTCAAGGAGATTGGTAAGTGCACATTATCTTTGGAGGCTTGGGAAGCTTTGAAGAAGCTTTATGAATCCAAGTCTACATCTAGAGTGTTGACTCTAATAAGGCAAATCTTTCAAAGTTTTCAAAAGAAGGAAGAGAGTACTCATGCATTTGTTTTGAGGGTTAAAGCATTCAATGAAGAGTTAGCATGTATAGATGAAAGCATTAAGGAGGTAGAACTGGTTCAAGTTATACTTAATGGCTTTTTGGATGATCATGCTAATCTTGTTCAAAGTTTTGCTATTCAAAAGACATTTAAAAACATTTTAGATTTGCAAGAGATTTTGGTGAATGAGGAGTTTAGGCTTCAATCAAGAGGAGGTGGATCTACATCGACATCTCAATATGAAGAGGAGGCTATGTTCATCAAAGGCAAGTTCAAGGGAAAAGGCAAAGGCAATTGGTCTAAAGTGCAAGATCAAGGTCAGACTTCCTCTTTTGGCAAAAATAAAGATAAGTCTAAGTTGAAATGCTTGTATTGTGGAATCAAAGGGCATTCTGCTAATGAATGTTTGAAGAAGCAAAAAGATGAAGGTAGCAAGCAAATCAACTTTACTACTAATGATGAGGATCTAGGTGGTTGTGATTCTCTTTTGATGTGTTCTTTAAGTCCAATATCAAGTGACGGTGACAAAGATTCATGGTGGATTGATAGTGGAGCTAGTTCACACATGACTAGCCTACAAGGAGTTCTTTACTTCTTTGGTCACTTATGATGGAGCCAAGAAAGCAATTCACATGGCCAATGGTGGTGAGTGTGTGATTGAAGGTATTGGTTCAATTCATACTTGTCTCTTTACTGATAGAAAATCAAGACTTGATGGTGTTGGTTCTTCATGGCAAGTGCAAGCATGCAAAAGGTAAGGAAAGAGCTAATTTCATCAATGGAGGTGAAGGTTCTTCCTGGGAAAAGATTGTTGCTAATGATTTCTTTGATCATATGGAAAAAGATGTTGCTAGGTGCATGCATGAAGGAGGTGATTCTTCTACATTACTTTGTGATGAGTCCAATAAAGTCATTTTTGCAGCAAGTGGAGTCACATGTTTTCATAAAGAGAGTAGATCAAATGGTTCTATCAAGAGACTTAGTGAGGGAGATAGTCACAAGTCAAGAAGAAGAGAAGTATGTGAAGAGTTCAAAGTAGGATGTACTTTGAATGATGTCATTGTGAATGATGGTGAGGAAGAATCATTATCGTATGAGTCATTACCTAAAACCTTGAGTAGAAGTTCTTGCTTGAAAAAGGAGAGTACTTCAATAATCCTTATGTTGAAGGTACTAATGATTTTTTTCATGGCTTCTAATGTTTTTGAGGTCTTGTGATGCAATCATTAATAGGGAGTCTTTTGAAGGAAAGAGCAATGGAAGATTGGTTATGGATCTCACATCTCTTCATCAACTCAAAGGATTCTATGATTGTGAATTGATCACTCATGAACGAGATGACAAAAGGTTGGTTGGAGAAGACTATATGGAGCAAATTGAGAGGCAATTTCTTCAAGGAAAGGGAAATTTCATTGGTGAGCTTATTGAGGTTTGTTATGGACTCAACAACGCTGGATTTATTAGGTTTGATACTCATCTTCACCTACTCTTCTTCATGTTGGATGGAAAGACTGGGCGTATTGCAAGATGGTTACTGTTATTGACTGAATTTGACTTTCGAATTGTGGTTTGAAAGGGAAAACAACATTATCTAGCTGACCACGTTTCGTGAATAGAATCCACACCAGTTAATACTGAGGTGGATGATGAATTACTAGACGCTGCATTATTCTATGTAGAAGTAGTACCTGAGTGGGCAGTGGATATTGTTGAGTACATAATGCTAGGACAACCGAATGACTCTTTGACAAAAGTACAGAAGAGACAATTGATTCATAAGGCTCAACCTTATCAATTGATTGCAGAACAATTGTATCGTTGTGGATCAGACAATATTCTATGTAGATGTGTTTTACCGCATGAAATACCAGATTTAATTATGTTTTCACATGGAAGACACTTCTCTACAGATGTTACTATTTGCAAACTTTTGCAATCAGGTTGTTTGTGGCCTACGCCTCATAAGGACACAGAAAATTATATTCAGACATGTGATGTTTGTCAGGATTGGATTATGTTGGTCCTATTCATCCTGCCGCGCGAGGATCTCAGGCCCGACACATTATCGTAGCAACTGATTTTATGACCAAGTGGGTTGAAGCCAAAGCTGTCAAAGTTGCTGATGCAAAATCTACGGCCAAGTTTCTCTATGAAAATATTATTGTCAGATTTAAATGTCCAATTGAGATTGTCAATGACCGGGGTACACACTTTGTTAATCAAATGCTAAAGTGTTTACTGGAAGATTCTTTTGTTATACACAGATTTAGTACTCCTTATTATCCCAGAGAGAATGGCCAAGCTGAATCTTCCAATAAGATTATCTGCACTATTATGACGAAAATAGTTGAAGCGAGTCGATCTGATTGGGAACATAAACTGCTTGCAACATTATGGGCATTCAAAATTGCTTACAAAAATAGTACAAATCAAACACCCTTTCAACTGGTTTATGGTCAAGATGTTGTCATGCCAATTAAATTTTTAATACCATCTTTACGCATAACATCAACAAAATGGTTAAATGATGATAAGTCTTTACAACTACGTCATGAAGCATTGCACAAATTCTGTAAAACAAGATTGACGACAATTCATAAGTTAGCAGCAGAGAAAGCCCGCCGTAAGGCATGGCATGATCGTCGATTACACAAAAAGGATCTAAAAGCAGGAGATCTCGCACTGAACTGTATCAGACTAAGTATATCATGTATACATGTCAATAATGTGGTAGAGCACAAGACAATAGCGGACGAAATCACGTGCCCTACAAAGCTTATACAATCTGTAAAGGAATAAAACCTTATTGCTGATAGTCAAGAATCAATGCGCAAGGCATCTACTTCGTCTCATTCATCAACTCATCAATTCACTCACTCATTAACCTAAATACACAAATGGTATCCAGTATATATACATTATATTACAGGTGTGCAGATGTGGAAAGTACAGAGTGGGTGTGCTGTCTGTAAGAGATCGTGGGTGGCTGCAGTAGTTGTCCAATCTGTTAGCGCAACTGCATGGGGTGAGCATGAGAAGGGTGCAATGTTAGTAAGTGCTGAAGTGATCGTTGGTGATGACAATGCAAAAAGTGCGTCACTCTTACGAGTAGCCTTAGGATTAGATTTACAGGGTGCCTTTGTTTTTAGGGCACCTTTGGCATTCTGTAAGATAGTGTCCCCTTTTCGTCTATCACCATAACGTGTGTAAAAACACAATGTCGTGATTCTTTCTCCTTTTCTTTGTCTATGCAAATTTGCGTGTAAATATGCAGACTTTTGCGACAACGTTACTAAATATGCAGCATGAATGGAGGCTGATTAAAATGGGATTTAAGGAGAGTAGAGGGAATAAATCCAATACTTAATTGCATCCCAAGCATCTTTAGCTGTGGTGCAAGGTCCTATCTCTCTCAAAATTTCATTAGATACATTCATCTTAATGAAATGTAAGCCATTCTAGCTCTCTTCTTGTACTTTGGTATTTCAAGCTGTGCTTGAGGCTCCTCTTCAATACCAAGCACAATGTCTATAACATCTTGAAGTATCCTAAATAGACTCCATTCTAAACTTCCAAATTGAGTAATTAGAAGTATTTAGTCTTTCATTTGCTTCAAGGAGATATCCTCCCAAAGGTGCCATTATATGAAGACATCTTAGTTATTGGACAACAATATGTTTGAGCTTGTTCCAATCAGACTTAATGTTGCTGCTCTCTTTCACTATAGGTATTTTCAAGGATGTGCTAACTTCCTATGTAAAAAAATTGCAACTGTATTTGAGATGTGTCATACTATACCAACAAGGCTAATATAGATTTTGTAGCAAATAGTGTCGTTTTCACAGAGGACAACATTGGAAAGTTATGTTTTTGGTACAATTTATGACAAGTGGTTTTGAGTGTTATTCTTTCTCTCTTCTTTGTCAGCTTCTGATGAATCACTACTTTCAGATTCCGATCTTGAAGAACTGGTACTTGAATCAGAATCTGAATCATCATCGCTGTCACTAGAATCAGTCTTCAACTTTCGAGATTTCTTAGTTGATCGTCGCTTTCGTGCTAGTTTTGTTGAGGTCTCAAAATTTTTGGCACTAGTTATTACTGTTGCTAAGGAGGTCATGTCCCCTTGTCTACAATATCGATCAATCTTTGGTGGTAAACCAGCCAGAAACCATTCGATCTGCATATCAACGGGATATACACCTGTGAAAAATTGTCAACTAGTAGTATTTTCCTAACTTGAGATTTTGTAGGCCTATGGCCAAATAAAAGTTAGAGATAGGTTCATACATGTATGTAGAGGCCCAAAGTATGTGTACACTACTTTTGAGGTCACATTAATTAGAGGAGGTCGAGTGTGGAGCTCTTCTATTGGCTCATAATTTGGTGCATTCCTATTTGACCAAATTTCTAGGTATATGGGTGAATCCTATTGGACCCCAATTTTAGCCTATCATAAGACAAGTGGCCAAGAGGCACTATGGCTGCTATAAATAGCCATCTCCACGAGTATGTACACATCTCATTTTCATTCTATTGAATGAATGTTATGCTCTTTGAAGATCCATCTTCTTCTCTCTCACTTTTTTGTTCATATCTTGCATTCTAGCCACTAGAATTGTGATTTCTTTGTTGCTATGGCTTCACACGTGTGAAATGCAGGTTGTAGGCTCTGAAGTACGGATAGGGACAGCAAGTTTCTGTTTGTGGAAGCTTATGATCAGATTTTGATGTTTAGTTGATGTTTAGTATGCTTAACATCACAATTTCTATCATTTTTTTCAATCTAGATGTGCATAACTTCCATGGCCAAGATCTTTATGAAACTTTAGCATCTTTTGGATCTGAGTTTTTCACATGGTATCAGAGCATTAGCGGCCAAATGTGCAGGTTTTGCCAGATTTAGAAGAGATTTGTGGGCGAGTTTGCTTTTGTAGCATTCCAATCAAGTTTCTAGCTAAAAATCTTGTTGATTTATGTGTAGAAATTGGATCTTTGTGATCAAAACATCATTTGTATGCATTTCAATTGAAGTAGGGCGAATTCCCTCTGTACTTATCAGAATAAGGAGACAAAAATTGTTTTGGAAAGAGGGAGATGCAAGATCCAACAAGATCCTATTAGTTTTCCATTCTAGCATATAGTTTTTTGATTCAATTTCTTGCTTCTTCATGTCAAAAACTTCAAAATTGATGTAACCCTCTGATTTTCAGTTTGCTGAATGATTCAAGAGTGTATTTCAATCTTAGGAGTGAGGGAAAAGCAAGTATATTGAGGTTTGGTCTTGGTTTGATCAAGAAATCATAAAACTAGTGGCTAAAATTAAGGAAAAAGTGAGGAAAAGAGAGAAAAAGTAAGGTTTTAGGTTCCAAATCTTTGTGATTTCTTCTTGTGTTTCATTTGTTGATTCAAGAGAGTGCTTAGTGCATTGGAACAGGTCAAAGATCAGAGATCAATCATTGCAACATGGCTACAAATGGAGGCTACATGTTGGAAAGCAATGATAGGCTTACCTCCCTCAACTATTCTACTTGGAAAGTAAGGATGGAGTCTTTGCTTGAGATGAATGAGTTGATGGATATTGTTGTAGGTGTGGAGGAGAGACCTTTGGCACCTCAAGAACAATTGAGGTATGACAAGAGGGCAAAGAAAGCCCTTCACATGATCAAGATGAATGTGACAAATGAGCTTATCAAAGAGGTTGGTAAGTGCACATCATCTAGTGAAGCTTGGGAAGCCTTGAAGAAGGTTTATGAATCCAAGTCTACTTCTAGAGTGTTGACTTTAAGAAGGCAAATCTTTTCTTGTATGCAAAAGAAGAGTGAGAATGGACATGCTTTTGTTTTGAGAGTTAAAGCATTGAATGATGAGTTAGCATGCATTAATGATGGCATAAATAATGAGGAGCTTGTTCAAGTGATTCTCAATGGCTTGTTGGATGATCATGCTAATCTTGTTCAAAGTTATGCTATCCAAAAATGTTTACCAAGTGATGGAGACTTGCAAGAGGTCTTGTTGGCTGAAGAATTCAGGTTGCAAGCAAGAGTGGGAGCATCTTCTACATCTCAAGGAGGAGAAGAGGAGGCAATGTTCTCTAAAGGCAAGTTCAAGGGCAAAGGTAAAAGCAATTGGTCTAAAGGGCAAGACCAAGGTGAGCACTCTACTTTTGGCAAAAAGAAGGATAGATCTAAGCTAAAATGTTTCTATTGTGGAGTCAAAGGGCATTTTGCTAGTGATTGTTTTAAGAAAAAGAGGGATCAAGGGGAAAAGCAAACCAATCTAACTATTGATGAGGGTGGGGATGAGCTTCTTTCAAATGATGCTTTTGTTATGTCATCTTGCTTGTTGGCTAATCATGGAGACATTGATCCTTGGTGGATTGATAGTGGAGCCACTTCTCATATGACATATCATAAAGAGTATTTTTCATCTTTAATGGCATTTGATGGTGATAGGAAGGTAATCTATACCGCAAATGATGGTGAGTGTGCAATCAAGGGGATTGGCACAATTCCTATTTCACTTTCTACAAATAGGAATATAGAATTGAAAGATGTTTTGCTCATTCCATCCATTACCAAGAACTTACTTAGTGTAAGCCAAATGCTTGACAAAGGATTCAAAGTTGAGTTTGATGGTGATGCTTGCTTGATCAAAAAGGGGTGTAGTATCATTGCAAAAGGGAAAAGGCAAGGGAAATTGTTCAAGCTTGATGCATGTGTTGTTGCTAACCAAGTTGGATGCATGGCAAATGAACAAATGTCAATTCAAGAGGTATGGCATAAAAGGATGGGACATCTCAACTACAAGGCCTTGGAGGTAATAGCCAAAAAGGAGGTAGTAAGGGGACTTCCCAAGTCTCTTACTTGCTTGAATCATGTTTGTGAAGAATGTGCTTTGTCTAAATCACATAGATTGCCATATACTAGATCTATATCTAGATCTAAGATGCCTTTTTCTCTCTTGCATTCGGATATTCATGGTGTTACTACAATTAGCAATGGAGGTGCTAAGATGTATGTAACTTTCATTGATGATTTTAGTAGATTTTGTTGGGTTTATCTACTAAAGAGCAAGGATGAGGTGTTTGATGTGTTTGTCAAGTTCAAAGTTGCTATTGAGACTCAATTTACAACCAAAATCAAATGCTTGAGGAGCGACAATGGTGGTGAATACATTTCTAACAAATTCAAAGCCTTTTGCGATGAGCATGGGATCAAGAGGGAGTACACATGTCCAAGAACACCACAACAAAATGGAGTGGCCGAGAGGAAGAATAGAACCTTGTGTGAGAGTGCAAAGGCAATGAGATTGAATGCTAATCTTCCTAAACCTTTTTGGAGTGATGCTTTGTTGTGTGCAAATTTCCTATGCAATAGATGGCCAAGTGTTGTATTGGAAGGAAAAACCCCTTTTGAAGCTTTGTTTGGTACGAAGCCTAATGTCAAGTTTCTAAGAACTTTTGGATGCATTTGCTACTTCAACATTACTCTTGATGATAGAACTAAGGAGGATCCATCTTCAAGAAAGGGCATTTTTGTTGGTTATAGTGAAGTAAGCAAAGCATATAGGATTTATGTTCCTTCAATCAAGAAAGTGTTCATAAATAGGGATGTCATTTTTGATGAAAGTAACATTCCAAAAGTTGTTTCAAGTGATGATGGTGTTGTTGCAACTAATGTGCTTGATGACAATGGAGTTGATGACACATTGGATGTGGATGTTGAAGAAGCCTCTTCAAGTCAAATTCCAAGGAGAACTCCAAGGCATAAAGTGAAACCCTCAAGGCTCACTTATGATGGCAAAGGTAAGCAAGTGGTGGATGGATCCAACTATGCTTTCCTAACTTCTTTTGATGTACCTTCATGTGTAGATGAAGCAAGGCAAAAAGAGGAATGGATCCAAGCAATGGATCTTGAGTTTGAAGCACTTATGAAGAACAACACATGGAGATTGGTGGAGCTTCCAAAGGGCAAAAGTGCAATTGGATGCAAATGGATCTTCAAGGTAAAGACAAATCAAGATGGATCTATCAACAAGTTGAAGGCAAGGTTGGTGGCTAAAGGTTATGCTCAAGAGCATGGCATTGACTATGAGGAAACCTTTGCACCCGTGGCAAAGATGGTGAGCATAAGAGTAATCATTTCCCTTGCAACTCTTTATGGATGGGATCTTTGGCAATTAGACATTTCTAATGCTTTCTTGAATGGTGATCTTGAAGAGGAAGTCTACATGGAGCAACCCGAGAGCTATGTTTCTCATAGCAAGCCTAATCATGTGTGTTTTCTACAAAAAAGTTTGTATGGTCTTAAGCAAGCACCAAGGAGTTGGTATGCTAGGCTTAACTCTTTTCTACTTTCTCAAAACTTCACTATGAGTGAGTATGATCATTCACTTTACTTTAGAATTAGTGCTAATGATGTTACAATCCTTCTAATTTATGTGGATGACATTATTTTAAGTGGAGGGAACAAGGAAGATATAGAAGATATCAAGAAAGCACTAAAAAAGGAATTTGAAGTGCATGATCTTGGTCTTTTGAGCTATATCTTAGGAATAGAAGTAATTAGAACTTCTCAAATCACTTTTATTTCACAAGAGAAGTATGCTATTTCTATTCTCAATAGATTTCATATGGTAGATGCAAATCCTATTGATACACCTATGGAATCACATGTAAAGCTAACTATAAGAGGTAATGAAAGATCCTTCGAGGACATTACTCTCTATAGGAAGCTAATAGGTTCTCTTATATATCTAACCATCACAAGACCTGATTTATCTTATTGTGTTGGTAGATTAAGCCAATTCATGCAAGATCCTAGCATAGAACATTGGAAACTAGGAAAGAGGATCTTGAGATACATCTCGGGAACAAAAGATTTTGGCATTGTTTATAGAGGCTCATCACCTAACTTATTTGGTTTTTCAGATTCAGATTTTGCAGGAGACCTTATGGATAGAAAATCCATAAATGCACATGCTATTTTCATAGGTGATGGAGCTATCTCATGGATGTCGAAGAAACAAGCAACTATATCACTTTCTTCTAGTGAGGCCGAGTACAAAGCTTTGACATCATGCACAAAGGAGATGGTGTGGATCAAGAGGATGATTATGGAGCTTCATTTGCTGGATTTTTCAGAGAGTCCAATCATCTTTTGTGACAACCTTTCAGCCCAAAGTCTAGCAAGCAATCCGGTTTTCCATGCAAGGAGCAAACATATCGAGGTGGCTTACCATTTTGTGAGAGAACAAGTGTTGGCAAAAGAGATCAAGCTTGAACATGTCCCATCAAAGGAATGTGTGGCTGATATCTTTACCAAAGCATTGGGAAAGGACTTATTTTTCAAGCATAGAACAAGTCTTGGTGTACTTTCTAAATCTATGCTAAAACTAGTTGAAGAGGGAGTGTGAAAAATTGTCAACTAGTAGTATTTTCCTAACTTGAGATTTTGTAGGCCTATGGCCAAATAAAAGTTAGAGATAGGTTCATACATGTATGTAGAGGCCCAAAGTATGTGTACACTACTTTTGAGGTCACATTAATTAGAGGAGGTCGAGTGTGGAGCTCTTCTATTGGCTCATAATTTGGTGCATTCCTATTTGACCAAATTTCTAGGTATATGGGTGAATCCTATTGGACCCCAATTTTAGCCTATCATAAGACAAGTGGCCAAGAGGCACTATGGCTGCTATAAATAGCCATCTCCACGAGTATGTACACATCTCATTTTCATTCTATTGAATGAATGTTATGCTCTTTGAAGATCCATCTTCTTCTCTCTCACTTTTTTGTTCATATCTTGCATTCTAGCCACTAGAATTGTGATTTCTTTGTTGCTATGGCTTCACACGTGTGAAATGCAGGTTGTAGGCTCTGAAGTACGGACAGGGACAGCAAGTTTCTGTTTGTGGAAGCTTATGATCAGATTTTGATGTTTAGTTGATGTTTAGTATGCTTAACATCACAATTTCTATCATTTTTTTCAATCTAGATGTGCATAACTTCCATGGCCAAGATCTTTATGAAACTTTAGCATCTTTTGGATCTGAGTTTTTCACACACCGGTTAGTTTTCCTATGAGATTTTTAACCTGTCGTGTATATTCGCGAAGGGAGCATTTATTGTCGTTTCTAGAGAGGACAACGTTAGAAAGTTATGTTTTTGGTACAATTTATGACAAGTGGTTTCGAGTGTTATTCTGGTTGTCGACAGACATTAAAGTAACCAATATTACTTATATTTGGGTGTGTTGTATTGATAATTTTCAGAAGAACAATCTGGACTCTATCAAATCGAATGAAACACGTTCTACAGATGAGATGTTATCAGAGTAGTACAACAGTACTACACTTGGCTGATTAAGGTGTCAACAGAGAGTCAAAAAATATTCGATGTATTCGCGATTGTATAGACAATTAATTAATTGCGTTCGTGAACAGTTCGTTTCTAGACAGAAGTCTTCAACAACTAAAGTCCAAATTAATGGTTAAAGAATATGTATGGTTTCAGAGCACGTTAGAAACTTATGTCAGTGACAATCAGGAAAACAGATCAAAGACTCAATTCTTCAGATAGGGACTGTCATCTCATATGTATACATACAACTTTATTCAATGATCGTGCTAGACTATACCAAAGATAGTCGTTATTCGAGTTCCGAAAAGAAAGTATTCGCGACAGATGAATAAGATGATTTTAAGACAATTATCTAGAGCATGATTTAGGGATATACAACAAACGACTGTAATGCACTAGAGAGTCTATTGATCAGAGAGTAATTCATGTAATGCGTTAGAGATTGTTAGCAGACTCAAGATCACTCACACTCAGCAGTGCAGAGAATAGAGATAAGAGAGAATAACTCACAGAACTCTATTCACTTCTTCAATCTCTTACATATGCATAAACTCTTCTCTCTCGATGCTCGTGACTAAAGTGTGAGATCTAAATTTGTTCTACGGGGTGAACAAACACACCTCTTAAACAACAGGTGCAAGGCAATATCTTTCCTATTAAAGGTCTTGCCCTTAATTACAAGGCAAGTACTTAGGAGATATATTTCTAAAAAATGACTTAGGCCTCTTCATGATTTATACTTAACCAGCTCATATCTTCATTTTCGAGTATATCATGCCATATTTATGTTGATATTCAATTTTTAACAATAAGGTGGCATCACAAGATGGATCTCAAATATTTCACAAAACAAGATTTTCTAGATCAGACACTCAAAATGGATTGAGGCACTTAGACAAGTTTAAATCCTACTTTTGGCACGTGTTAAATGCTTCAAAAGAAAACACTAATGATACTCAAAAGGCTCAAAAGGTGTTCAATTAGCATCAAACTTAGTCTTGATCTTCAGTTTCTTGTGTAGGATGCTCAAAACAATGGACTCAAAACAAAGCAAGGTTGAATCAAATCAAAAAGTAGTCACTCGAATTTTGGACCTCTCCCTACCCTCTTTAAGAGCCTATAACTCTTGATAGGCACATCAGATTGATTTGGTATCAATTTTTATGGAAAGTACCTTCATAAGCTTTACATCAAGCTATAAGACCACTATCTTTGGATCAACTAGCAAGGAGATAGAAGGGACTGAAAATCTCTGATTTTTACACGTGCGGAATTTCAGAATTCCGTACTATCATTTTTCAGACTTGAAAATTCAGTTTCAGTCCAATTTGATCCAAACACTCTTCAGAGAAAGGTAAGAAAAAGTGTATAACTACTTTTTTGCTTGAATTAGCTCTCAAATTTTTGTACAATCAGAGATGTTAGCATGCAAAGCTCAATTTGGCTCTGATACCATGACACAATTTCCAGATTCACACGTGTGGGGATGATCCGCAAGTATGATAGATCTTATTAAGCTTTGTGATTAGCACAATAATCTGATTCTAGATTGAATAGCAAGATCTAGTACAGAACTTATGGCTTAACCACAATCTGGCATGCTAAGGATCATAGAATGATAACATTGAATTACAAATGAGCAAAAGTATAAGAGTTTAGTGTATGAGCATTAGCCTCAACACGAGTTAGAGAGAGAAAGAGAGAGAGAGAGAGAGAGAGAGAGAGAGAGAGAGAGAGAGAGAGAGAGAGAGAGAGAGAGAGAGAGAGAGAGAGAGAGAGAGAGAGAGAGAGAGAGAGAGAGAGAGAGAGAGAGAGAGAGAGAGAGAGAGAGAGAGAGAGAGATATTTAAGCAAAAATGGTGTAGATCCAAAATGGCTTGAGATAGCTACAAAGCTTTTGTTCTTCATCAAAGATTATGTGAATAGCTACACATATTTATGGAGTTTGAGGTAGCTCGAGGTAGAACCACATCCATCCACCTTTCAATCACATCTAAAGTGAAAACTAGAGTCTAAGTGACATTTGTCACATCTCATGCATGTATCTCTACCTACTTTTACCAAGTGTCCTACTTCTAACTAGAATTGTACAGATCATCATGCATGTGTCCATTTCACTTTGTGCATGCCTTGCATGTCACTATGGATCACTTACAATAAATGCATGCGATATGCCATGAGTTTCTACAATATGCTATTTCTAAGTCTACAATCTATATGCAACTTGTATTCAACCAACTAGATATGACAAATCCATATAGCTCGAGTTTTATCTAGGCCAAATTTGATAATTATGAAACAACGTACTTGCATAGTACAAAGTTTGTAGCAAGCCTAAAGTCAAGATAGATTATTTTTCAATTTCAACATAATACTTTCATGGATGTCAAACAAATGGTCTATTCTTGTTGGGAGATTATAAGTATCATCATTAATGTTTTCATTGATTTAACTTGCGGTTCGTACATCGTTGTCATTGACATCCCAATCATCATGCTCATTTGGCTCCACAAGATAATTAATTGTTTTATTCTCTTCATTATGTGGATTCTCTTCTGCATGATTTTCCATATCGTGATCGCTTTCGACTTCTTTGTCATGATTGTTTGTTGTCGCAGCTTCAAGCTCGATATTTTGGAAAATATTCTTTTTTCTTGTCTTTGTTTGCATGACAATTAGCCAGATTGTATTCGATGGATCGGGATAAAGTGCTAATTGTGTACATACAGACGATAAAAATGAGTTGGAGGTTGAATCTAGTGTGCTCAACAATTGATTTAAAAGTACCAATGATTGTTACCTGTTCACAATGAATTGGTAAGACCAATGTTTCATTGAAAGAGAAAAGGATATATGTTAAGGTCAAGAGCAAATAGTTCATTTAAATCCAATCATACAGTTGCATGTGACCCTCGACATATGATTTGAAACCATTGAACATCGAACAAAAGATCTTGAAATATCTATTCCAATATTTCTTGTATGGTTCCAACGTAGTCGAGGCCATTTTTGACCAAATTGGTATCCGAAACCTTGTCATCACCCCACAATTGAATGTCGTTCATATATAAAATAATATTACAAAATAATGTGTTACAATAACAAAGCAATTGTTACATATATAATAAATGATGAATTTGACTTTAGCGAAAAACATGCCAACTACAACAATGAACAAGATCCCATTCTGAATTTTATATTTGTTTTCCAGTTGCACAAGCATCATTCATGGCCTCATATAGCCAACAAATGTTGCATTGATCTCAGAGCTGTTCCGATTCAATTGGAAAAGCATGGCCCGTATGTGATCCATGACACTGTGTTCTATCAATATTCCGTTGATCTTTAGATTTTTCATCTAAATTGTCTCTCATACACTTGGAAAATCTCACACATGTCCTTTTTCCTTGTCGAATGCTCTCTTGTTTGTTGCTCTCCTCATTACTATCATGCCACAGTCTTGGAGCCCCTGGATTAATTGTGTCAAGTACTCTATAATGTAAAACAAGACTCTTGTTCCATCCAACCTTCAGCCATACTACCTACTACACGCACTTTTTGATGAATAAAATCTTTTAGGACTTTCATAAAGCGCTCCAAAAAAAACATCCATCTTGCACTCATAGGGCCCGCTAGCTCCACCTCATAGACAAGATGAACCAATAGGTGAATTTGGATGTTAACGAATGATGGAAGAAAGCATCTCTCAAAAGCATAAACAATATCAATAGCATTGAGATGCTTGCATCCTATATCTCTTATATTTATGTCTTTTGAAGATATCCATCTGCATATTCATCGCATACATAAATACAAAATGGTTAGTAATGTACATGCGAAATGTGCTCATTTGTATGACGTTAAGACTCATGAGCAACATCTTGTAAAGGTCGACAATTTTGAGATAACGTTTTGTATATCTTTAGACAAACCCCCTTCCAATGCCACCGAAAATACATGCTATCAAAATAAATTAGCAAAAATATAGTCATGACATTTCATGCAAGCATACTTGATTATATGCATCACTAATTAAACACATCAAATACATATATATAGCTGTATCATCTTGTGTCAGATTCCTATCCTCTCCATCTCTATCTTTCTTCTAATCTAGATCCATTCACTGACTGCTACAAATATTTGTACAGCTGCAGACTCTATAGAATTACACTTTTTTTCTAACAATCTATAGAAATAAAAAGAAATTCGTGACAGAGTCTTGATGACACAAAAGTGTTTGACCACCTCAGCTATTCGGCATTTGCCACGTCGAACATCTCAACAACTTTGACTTTCAACTACTCAGCCATTCTGCCACATCAACTTGTCTACCACCTTGAATGTTTTCTATTCGTGGCCATAAGCTTCATGTTGACATCCATCAGTGTACTCAAAGGCTTACAATCTTGTATATTGAACTTATAAAGCAAATCTCGTGCATACTTGCTTTGTGTAAGAAAGACAACCTCTTCCTTATGCCATACTTCAATGCCAAGACAATAGTGCATCAATCCTAGATCGCTCATGTCAAAAGCGTTGGAAAGGTTTGATTTGATTTCATCAATTAAGCTCTCATTACTTCTTGTAATAATCAAATCATCCACGTACAAAATAATGAACACTATATCTAAATCTTGCTTTAGAATGTAAAGATTAGGATCAGCCTTACTCTTTACCATTCTCCTTCGCTTGAAGTGTTCATTAATGCAAGAGTACCACGCCCATGGTGCTTGCTTCAATCCATAGATAGCTTTGTTGAGCTTACAAACAAGATGCTCTCTCCCTGGCTCAACAAATCCTTGAGGTTGTACTAAATACACCTCTTCATCCAGCACTCCATTAAGAAAAGCAGATGTAACATCCATTTGCTGGATCTTCCAACCATGGAAAGTAGAAATAGCAATGATAGAACATATAGTTACCATCTTAGCTACAGGTGCGAAGGTTTCCTCAAAATCAATGCCTTCCTGCTGCTCAAATCCTCTCGCAACCAACCGTGCTTTGTACTTGTTGAGTTGCCCATTTGCTCCATATTTGATCTTATAAATCCATTTGCAAGTGATAGGCGTCTTACCCTTAGGTAGCTCAACCAAGTTCCACATCCTATTTTTTGATATGGCCTCCATGTTTCCATTGCTGCACGCCACTCCTTGTGCTCCTTTGCTTCATGAAAGGTTTGTGGTTCTTGAGCCTTTAGCATGGAAACCATTAGGGCTAGATTCATTTCTAACCTTATAGGAGGTTTCCGATTTCTGCTTGACCTTCTAAGCTCTCCCTATTCGCTAGATTAGGGAGCATCTCCCTTCTTAGCATCACCTATGACTGATAAGTACCATTTAGGTACTCTCTTAGGGATTTCAGCTTCAAACTTATCTTTTTCCATTGGATCTTCTGCATCAAAATCCACTTCTTTCTTGACCTATACTTCCGCTCCCTCATCAAAAGGTTTAGTGATTTCTTCAGATTGTTCACCTTGACCCATCTCGTCAAATGTAGTATCCCTAGAAATCACAAGTTTCTGTGCATTTGTATCATATATCCTATATGCCTTGGCCTTCTCATCATATGCAAGGAAAATACACTTGACAACTTTTGCATCCAATTTCCTTCATTTCTCATCAGGAATATGAGCATAAGCATCACAACCAAATACTCTCAAATGAGAAATATTAGGTTTCTTTCCAGTAAAAGCTTTATGAGGTGTTTTACCTTCCACAGATTTCGTAGGACACCGATTCAAGATGTGTGTAGCTGTGATGCAAGCTTCTGCCCAAAAGGTGTTTGGCATACCCTTGCTTTTGAGCATTGCCCTGTCCATCTCAACAATGGATCTATTCTTTTGCTCTACAACTCCGTTTTGCTACGGTGAATAAGGTGTTGTAGTCTGCCTCTTGCTCCCTTGATCTTTGCAAAAATAAATAAATTCTGTCAAAAAATACTCACCACCTCCATCAGATATCAAAGCCTTCATGTAGCTTCATGTTTGCTTTTCAACTAATGTCTTGAATTCCCTGAACTTAGCAAAAACGTCTAATTTCTTGCTTATGAAATAAATCCAAATACATCTGCTATAATCATCAATAAAGGTAGTAAAGTAATAGTAGCCACTAAGAGATCTAGTCTGCATTGGTCCACATAGATCACTGTGGACAAGATCTAGGATGCCACTGGCTCTCCTTGCTCCACTTTTGGAAAACCTCTCTCTGTGTTGTTTTCCCAAAATGCAACCTTCACAGATTTTTCCTTCAAGAGAAATATCAGACAATCCAATAACTAGATTACCTCTTTTCAGAATCTGTAAACTTTGAGCACTAATATGACCAAATAGTTGATGCCAAAGATCACTTCAACTATCAACAATGCTTACCATAGCTTAAGTAAAAGATCTCGCATTCAATTTGTAGAGTCGATTCCCATTGACTCTAACTCCTATAGCAATCACTTTGTAGTGATTCTTGATGTCCTTGATGAGACATTTGTCGCTATCAAACTCAACCTTGAGTTGTTGATCAACCATTGTCCCAACTGATAGTAAATTGTTAGCTAAACCAGGAACATATTGCACATTGCTTATCCGCTTTATTATTCCACTGGCTAGCTTCATTGGTAACACTCCAAATCCTTTCACAGGTAGCAGTTGGCCATCAACTTGTCCAACTTCATCACCATTGTGGATTTTCTTGAATTCCGAAAACCACTCCTTCCTTGAAGTCATGTGCTTGGACACTCCACTGTCGATGTACCAGGTATCCTTTGCTTTGTCACTTGTCATTAGCACTGTAATGAACATGTTTAAGCTTTCGCCTGTATCATCTTCATATTGATCATCATCATATTGATGTTGATCAACATAATTGTCTTCATAGTGATCATCATCAAATTGATGTTGATCAGCATAATTGCCCGCCTGCCATTTGCCTTTCCTTTGTGCTATCTCCTTTTGTTTCTTGAAGCATTCATGCTCCCAATGGCTAGGTTTGTTGCAGTACCTGCAATTTCCAGGTTTATTTTGCTTGGAATAGCCACATCCTTGACCTTGGCCTTGATTCCAAATGTCTCGATTCGGGCTATCATTGGCTTGCTCATGAAATTGTTGAAATGATCCCCAGCTTGAGTTTCCTCCTCTCGATTGATACCTACAACGGCCAAATCTTCCGCCTCATCTTCTAACTCAAGAGCTTGATCATAGCCCCTGTTACAATGATTCAAGTTCTCTTGACGTTGCTCTTCCTACAAAAGTAATCCACCTAGCTCTTCATAGGTTGGAAGATTCTCCCATGTGGCAATGCTTGTCACAAACATCTGATGTGACTCACTTAAGTTGTTCAATGTCAATTGAACAATCTCGCGATCCTGTACTCACTCTCCAACGTCAGCTAGTTGATCACAGATCTCCTTTACCTTCAATAGGTGATCGACAATAGTTGCATCATCATCCATCCATAATGTGTGTAGCTTCGTCTTCAGGAATAGCACTCGAGATGTGTTTGTGGTCTCAAACAATGCCTCCAATGTATCCCACGCTTCTTTCGGTCCTTCCGAATCCGAAATGTAGGGAATGATAGCATTTCTGACTGACAAATTGATGACATTTTGTGCTTTCCGTTTTCTCCTATCAAATGCCCGCTGATCTTCTTCAATCACTGGCCTTGTCTCCTCACCTATCACGATCTCCCATAGCTCCTTTTCCATCAGAATGTTCTTCAGTTTGAATTTCCAAACTGCATAGTTGTCGGCTCCTTCCAATTTGCTTGAATCATTGAGGACACTCTTGCTTAGAGTTGCCATAACTACACTTAGATGAGTCTGGATCACAAAACTGACTGCAAAAATGGAAAATTTGCTGCAAAGTTGACAAATGACATCTCTAACAACTTTCCAATCCGAGCTATGGATTGAAAGTTATGCCAAATTAGAGATTTTGGCCTTAAAATGGCTCACAACTGCCCTTAAGCCTGAAAAATGGCAATTATTGCCAAACTACCATTTTTGAAAATTTCCTTCATCGTGTATAGATCTCCAATTTCAAAAAAATTTATATCAGCGTGTAGCCCTTTGTACCAGCATAGCTCATGTCTAATCAGATCTGAAAAACAGTCTCTCCAGCTAGGTCAAAACATCACTATGTTTTTTGCTTATCTACAAAAAACCATAGTGGACAGAGCTCTTAAGAATGGGCCAGTCCCAAAGACTAGGGGCAGTTGTAGGGTGTGAAAAGTACAGTACTAAGGACCATAAATGGATCTTTGAATGATCCACAAGGTGATTGTATGCTTGTTAAACAATCTATCAGAAACTAGTCATCAGAAAACAAGATCTAGTTTAGCAGCTTGATAGGAAACAAGTAGAGACAATCAAAGCATTGATCAAATAGTCTAATCCAACTCCACACGTGTGGAAATAAGGCTGTAGTACGGCCTGTAGACAGTGTTTACAAAGTGCCAAAGCTGGGTTTCATTGGAAAAATAGAGTAATCACCATACAATGAGAGGAAACTCGAGTTTCTCCTTGAGGCTCCAAAAAGTTTCTATCTTCTCACTATGGAGAATGGAAATACATAGTAAAACACACTTCCTTTGCAAAGTTAGGTGAAAATACAGCATGTAATAAGGAAGTAGACTCCACTTTCTTGCCCTAATGTGAAAACCCTAGCCTAGAACCAAGAGTCATGCTTGGTAGGTGCATGGTAGGTACAAATCTCATCATAAATCATGGTCTAGATCCTACAAAGTAGGAATCACTACCAAATAGACACAACCACTCCTCTTGACTCGTGGTAACCTACTTTAGGTGTGTATGTACAAGTGGCACTTTGGCCATTCAAGTAACCAACAAACAATATTGACAAAATGTACAATATTCTACATGGCTAGATTTGCCAATGTAGGCAATTTTTCACACTCCTCCTCAAATCTAGCCTTGGAGATCACAATGCTTTTATCAATAACTCCAATTGAAGATCTAAGCTTGACAAATGAATCTTTAGGTAAAGGTTTAGTAAACAAATCAGCCAAGCAACTTGAAGATGGCACGTGTTGGAGCTTGATCTCTTTAGCTTGCACTTTTTCCCTCACGAAATGATGAGCAATTTCGATGTGTTTGCTCCTTGCATGGAATGTAGGATTAGTTGCAAGTGATTGGGCTGATTGGTTGTCACAATAGATGATAGGGATCTCCTCCTCCATGACATGAAGCTCCACCAATAGCCTTTTGAGCCACAAGACCTCCTTGCATGTTGATGTCAAGGCCTTGTATTCGGATTCTGTGGAAGATAGGGAGATGGTATCTTGCTTTTTGAAAAGCCATGATACTACTCCATCACATAGAAAGGTGGCAAAGGCACTTGTTGATCTTCTATCCACTTTGTCACCTGCAAAATCCGAGTCACTATAGGCTCTTAAGCCAAGATTAGTTCCTCTATACAAAATACCAAAATTCTTAGTGAATGAAATGTATCTAAGAACTCTTTTGGCCATCTTCCAATGTGAAACTAGAGGACTTTGCATGAATTGGCTTAACTTTCCAACACTATAACTAAGATCAGGTCTAGTTATAGTTAAATAGATCAAGGAGCCAATAAGCCTTCTATATAATGTGATGTCCTCAAAGGATGCTTCATCACAACCAATAGATGCTTTTACATGTTGCTCCATTGGTGTCTCAATGCCTTTACAATTATTCATTCCAAATCTATCTAGGATGGATGTAGCATATTTAGATTGACAAATGAAGCTAAAATCACATCCTCTAATAACCTCTATTCCAAGAATGAAGCTCAATAGGCCGAGATCTACCATCTTAAACTCTTTTGCTAAAGCAATTTTTACATCTCTAATTCCATCTAGATCATTACCACTCAAGATAATGTCATCTACATACAAAACAAGAATAATGATCATGCCATCATGAAAACTTATATACAATGATGGATCATAGGCATTCATTACAAAATTGATGGAAATGAGAAAAGAGTTTAGCCTAGAGTACCATGCTCTAGGTGCTTGCTTGAGCCCATAAAGGCTCTTCTTCAAAAAACACACCTTTCCTTCATGCTTTGCTTTGATGAAGCCCTCGGGTTGCCTCATGTAGATCTCTTCCTCCAAATAACCATTGAGGAATGCATTTGTGAAGTCAAGTTGGAATAGCTCCCAATTGAAGGTTGTAGCAAGATTAATGATCAACCTGATAGTAACAAGCTTAGCCACAGGAGCAAAAGTCTCATCATAGTCAATGCCTTTGGTTTGTAAAAAACCTTTGGCAACAAGCCTAGCTTTATGCTTGCTTATTGATCCATCTTGATTATACTTCAATCTAAACACCCACTTGCAATCAAGAGGTTTCTTCCCTTGAGGAAGATCCACAAGATCCCAAGTATGATTCTCAATAAGAGCATCATACTCTACTTGCATAGCATCCATCCAACTTTTAGACTTACAAGCATCTTCATAGCATGTTGGCTCATCTAACATTGAAGTAAGAAAGGTATAAGATGTGAAAGATGATGAGCCTTCCCTTTGATCACCTTGACCATCATAGGTGAGCTGGGTTTCATTGGAAAAATAGAGTAATCACCATACAATGAGAGGAAACTCGAGTTTCTCCTTGAGGCTCCAAAAAGTTTCTATCTTCTCACTATGGAGAATGGAAATACATAGTAAAACACACTTCCTTTGCAAAGTTAGGTGAAAATCCAGCATGTAATAAGGAAGTAGACTCCACTTTCTTGCCCTAATGTGAAAACCCTAGCCTAGAACCAAGAGTCATGCTTGGTAGGTGCATGGTAGGTACAAATCTCATCATAAATCATGGTCTAGATCCTACAAAGTAGGAATCACTACCAAATAGACACAACCACTCCTCTTGACTCGTGGTAACCTACTTTAGGTGTGTATGTACAAGTGGCACTTTGGCCATTCAAGTAACCAACAAACAATATTGACAAAATGTACAATATTCTACATGGCTAGATTTGCCAATGTAGGCAGTTTTTCACATAGGGCCCTTCTGAAATGAAATTTGAAGTGTAGTCATTGATCTGGGACGTAGATGGTCCATATTAGCTCTGACTTTTCTTGGTACATGTGGCAGTATGTGGTTGGTGCGCGCTAATTGCTCAGCTGCCCATAGACACTTACATACACTAACTTTTTAGAAGGACTGGACATGCGAGGGAGGCATTTCACGAGGCGTTTCGGTCTGGTCCTCCGCGTTTCGGGCCTGTGCTGCAGTGTTTCGGGTTGGCCTTTAGGCGTTTTGGGTCGTTTGGAGGCGTTTCGGAGGCATTCGATGGCGTTTCGGCCCCAGAAACCGGTGGTTTGGGCCCTTTTCCAGCATTTCGAACCATACCAAAGAGTTTTGGTGAGCAGTACACAGACTAAGAGAGAGCAGAAAGCCTGTTTCTCAGCAAAAATCACCGTTTCTAAGCCATATCTTCACCAAAAAATGCGATTTTGAGTGCAAATCCACACTAAATTGACTTGTACTTGGATCTAGCAGCTTCCAAAATTCATCGTTACAGAAAATGAGGCTTAAAACTTTGATTTTCTGTTACAAGGCTACTTCAAGCAAAAATGCACAAAAATTGCAAAAAATTGCTCAAATCTCCACCAAATGGACTAGGAACAGTTCCAAACTGCTAGTAGCAGTATTGCTAAACTTTTGACAGCACAAAATGTTCCCCATAAGTTGATTGAGCAAGTTTTTGATTGAAACTTTTTGAAAACTTGCACTTTTCACAAAAAACAATCCGTCTGATGCTACCCTAGCCTTTTTGATGCCTTCGGGACTGTGTCTTCGTTCCCCACTGATGATTCTAAGCTCCAAAACCTGCAAGATGCACCAAGGAAGGATTTCTTCCAACTTTTGCCTCTCCAAGCTTTCACCTCCTGTGAAGGAATTTCTCACTTCATTGCGGGGCCTGTCACAAGCTGTATCCACTGATCAGGCACACAGGACTATCGGGCTCTGATACCATGTCAATAATCTAATGAGCACTATCAATCAATCACCATA
The DNA here is from genome assembly GCA_029204225.1 of Diphasiastrum complanatum. Lineage (NCBI taxonomy): Eukaryota > Viridiplantae > Streptophyta > Lycopodiopsida > Lycopodiales > Lycopodiaceae > Diphasiastrum > Diphasiastrum complanatum. The sequence goes on along the minus strand of CM055104.1, from coordinate 6,545,433 downwards.
AGCAATCACCAAGAGAAAGAGGAAGAACACACCATCACGCTGTTACACTCAATGAAAGAGAGTACAATAAACCCTGAATATATAGAGAGAGAAAACTAGTAGTTGACTATAGAAAAGCCTATAGCTACTTACAACTGGTAATAGTAAATCGTAAACAGTAACAAGTTTATCATTGGTTTCTAATAGACATTAGAGCTTTAGCTTGGTATCGAGGCATTTAGATATTATCATTAGAACATACATTATTAGAATAATAATTCTGATATAGTGTAGACTTTTGTTATAATTGTTTTCAGTCATACAATCTACTATCGACATACACTCATCTTGAAATTCCAGATGGATTTGCAACCACAGTCTGCTCTAATGGTAGACAAACCTCTTTTTTGTACATTTGAAATACAAATTGGCTCATCCACATGAAGGGAGACCATTCATTTTTCTGTATCATCTTTCTTTTGATCTATGATTTCTAAATCTAGGTTGTTTGGAATATCAACAACATAGGAATTTTCCACCAAGATCTTTAATGCTTCATGCCGAAAATGCACAATAAAACTAAAAAAACAAAGTAAATATGGACTTGTATTAGAAACATATATCAGGAATATAAGAAGGACTAATTTCAGAGACATATCTCATGAATGACAATAATAAAAACGAAAAAATTTCTTAAATTTATATAATACCTTCCGTAAATCTGGAAGAGAGTCATGTTGAGCCAACTACATAAAGAATGATTTTGCATTGAAGAGTGTGTACCATCCGCAACTAACACAATCTGTTTGTTGGGAGGACTGCACAAACAAACATTATTGAGAAAAATGTTAAACTAAACTAGAATATAATGACATATCGTTTCAGCACGTGAGGTGATGAAAGAAATTCTACAAACGTTGCAAGTGCATGTTGAATTGATATTAGAAATTGTAAAAAAATAATAATGAGATATCATTTCAACGCGCCTCATGAAAGTAAGCTATTTATGATACATTAAAATGCATGTTGAATCAATATCTCACGGTTTAAAAATACGAAAATCACATTTGCATCTATCATCTCCAGTTCGTTGTATGTCGTTACACTTGGCATTGTTTCAATTAACTTCTATACAAATTTTTTTTTGCATCCATGTGTGTGTGCATGATCGAATTCATTTTTATGCACACTTGGTTGCATATACCGTCATTATTTACATGTAATGAAAAAACATATAAACTTCAATGGCCACTACAATGACAAATTGGCGGGCGAGTCTAGATAAAAGTCTAAACATAATATATAAAAAAATATAGCATTAGCTAATTTGTGAAAAAAAGCTTACTTACTTGTATATATATGGCGCCATAATCAACGGTGCTTTTGTTCTCACATTTTCCACATATCCATCTTTATAAGATTGTTGAAAAGCCGGATAATGAAGACTATTTAGAAAATGGATAGGCAATAGTTCTAATTCTACAAAAATTGGTGTCTGATGATATTCTAGAAAATATCGAATAATCCCCACTCCAACATCAACCTCTAACATTTTATCTTTATTTTCTAATGTTGTTGTGTCTAGCGCAGTAGTTAGGGTATGATTGATTTTTGTACGGGGAGATTGAAAAATGTAGTGCTTGCCGAAAGATTTTAGATGAGTGAAAAGTAATTCATCATACTGTACATATTTATTAGAATCTACAAAAGTTAATGAATGAGGGACCGGAAGAGATAGAAAAACACGACTCAATGTATCATCCAGAAAAAAAAGTATTAATCTACACATTTAAAAATGAAATCTCTCACCAGTAGGCTGAGGTGGAGAAGAGAGTTGTGTGGACTATTCACTAGATTTTGGAGAAGATTTCGAAACTGATTTCTGTGTCTTGGGAGGAGATTTGGGAGGGGATTTGAAAACTGATTTCTAAGGAGAATTGGAAGGGGATTTAGAAATTGATTTTTGTGTCTTGGGAGGAGATTTGGAACTGGATCATAGAAACTGATTTATGAGGAGAATTGGAAAAGAATTTAGAAACTAATTTTTGTATCTTGGGAGGAGTATAAGGAGATCATGCTTACAATCATAAACACAATGATAACACACTATGGAGAAACCACCCAACCAAGTAGAACATCCAATCAAACTCTAGAAGCTTTACCCCCAAGCCAAGGAACAAGAAGCATGAATGTAGAGTGAGATCCTGGCAATGAATCCAAAACCATGATGAGGAGTAGGATGAGTTTGGACCCAATATATAGAGGCAAAAGCATCCTGGGCACATAGCCATGCATAGCCCTAAGTTTCCTATACATAGATTCACTTAGAATAGGTCCTAAGCATGGACCAACTATTCATAGAATTGCTACTGATAACTCTAAACATGCATACACTGTCTCATACCTTGTCTAAACTCCATTTAGTGTGTTTTGGGCCTCACAAGGATATTAGTTACTTTCGGGTCACGTCCAGTATGACGTGGCATAACTAACAGCTTGTTTCACTAGAGTACTGTGTATCCAAGACTAGGAGTATATTGTATCCTATGTACTAGTCATGGACATAACATTCTTCCCTCCTTAAAGTGTCTATCCTTAGAAACTAAAATTCGAAAAATTCTTCTTTATGCTATCAACTCTCTCCCGTGAATCATCATCCTCAGTACGACATGAATGAACTAGTTCTTGTCAATTGTCCATTATACAACATTAACGACGTTGTTGATTGTATGGATTTTCAAGGGGTAGTAGTTTGCACTACCAAATTCAAAGGTTACTATACTAGTGAAAAAAACTTGCTTGTTATCATGAAGTTGACTTCAATTACAACAAAAGGAAATATTGCGAATGCCATGGCAGATGACAGAGAGCCTTTCTACACACAAAACCAAACAATGATTTGGTGTTGTCAAACCTGTCTTTGCACTCTAAAAAGAGAAAACAGGTATCGTTTACTGAACCATTAACTAAGTGCTTTACATATTATTCTAATGTTTCAAATAGGAGCAACATCAAAAAAATGTTGGGCAAGCCTTGTGGTTAAAAAAGGAGTAGCATCCAAAAAACGTTCACAAAATCAATATATAATTCAAATTATGTGAGTGGTGTAGAAAATGTTGGAAACAGATCCGTTGACTACAATACAACAAGATCAAGTAACTAAAACTCGGATAGATATTTCTCATAATTGTAGTATGTCAAGATCAGTGTATAACTAAGATATCTTAACAGATGTCGAGGATGAGATTACTCATAATATATCTACATCAGCATATAACTCAAATATTCATTTTTGGCAATTCTTCACACTCCTCAAATTTAGCTTGATCTATTTACAACTCTCTTGATAGATGAATGAAAGCTTTTAGAAGTGTCTAAAAAATCCAGCTACAAACAAGGAACTTCTGAGACTCCAATAGAGAATGATGTCCATGAAGGATGTTTCACCACCTCTTAGAGGATCCCTTACAAGATGTTCCATAAATGTGTCTATATACATGTAGCACACTTCAAAACTAAACATCATGCCAAGCCATGGATTCCAAGGCATTTTGTGCACTTGAAGATACATCAATTAAAATATTAAGTGCATAAATAATGTTGCCAAAGACAACTTGCCTTGCTTGATCCATATGCTTGAGCCTTAATGGCTCCATCTTGATACTCAAGGTTCTTCTTGGGGTCCTCGGGTCTTGAGCTTGCTCCTCCACTTGACTTGACTCCAGTCCATCAATGAATTGAATAAGGTGTTGATCCAAAGGTGCTTCTTCAAGTTTACAAATCTTCCACTTTTGAAAGATCACATTTCCACCATTGACAACTTCTTTGATAGAAAACAAGTAGATTCTACAATCTCTACTTGAAGAGCAAAACACTACCATTATTCCTATCATTGAAATAGGATAATCTTTGGTCCTTACATTGGATCATGCTCAAAGCATGTGGACCCATAGATTTCCAGTACAAATGATGTTTCATCTTTTATGACACTATTCAAACTATTACAAAAATAGTTATCCAATGAAATTGCTTAATAAAAAACAAATGCAGATTTGAAAGCATCTAATTTCATTGTCTTGTCATAAAGAGTACTAAACACCATAGATCTTAAAGATAAGCAACAAGTCACTCCATGTCTACTAATACTATTCAACAAGTACTCAAAGATAGTAGACTCTCCAATGCTCACCATCCTTGCAAGATGCACACTTGAATGGAAAATTTGCATGCAATTTGATGACTCGGCCATTGTCATTCAGGACTCCTTTGGAACTCTCATGCTTTGAGGCTGATCCTCAAGATCTTCCTCCTTTTGATGCCCCTACTCAATGCAAGCAAGATCACACTTTGTCAAGATCTCCTCTTGAGTGATCTCCTCCTTTGCCAAGCTCATTCTTTCAAAAGCAACACTAGCTTCATCTTCCATATTTAAATCCCTTTGCAATGCAAACATTATTCTTCAAGATGAAACAAACACCATGCTTAAAGTGGACATCCAAACCACTTTCTAAGAGTAGACCAACACTAAGCATATTCTTGGTGATTGATGGTACATGAAGGACATTTTCTAGATCCATGCATTTTGAGGATTCTAGACACAAAGTAATGGTGCCAACACCATCTATTCTACACTCTTCATCATTTGCAGTAAAGACAAACTTTTTAGCATCATTGAAAGAGTGTAAGGTTGAGAAAAAAAGTCTTTTTTACAAGACATGTGGGAGCTTGTCCCACTGTCGATCCACCAATTATCTCTTGAATTGCTATTGCTTGTTGATGAGGATGTAGATGCCATCAAGAATACATCTACTTCCTCCTCCTCCTCCTCCTCCTTTGCAAGGTTTCCTTGTTTGTCCTCCTCCACTTGTGCTCTTAGCCTCTTGTAGCATTCAGATGCATAGTGCCCCTTCTTTCCACAAAAGAAGCATTTTTGCTTTGACTTGTCCTTTGAGCTTGATGCATCATCCTCTTCTTTGGCCTCCTTTGGATGTTTCTTCTTTCCATTGGTCTTCTTTTTGCCCTTGAATGAGAAATTGGCTGTCTCATCTGAGAGCTTTTCACACGTGTGAACCACCTGCAAGTACAAAGGATCAAGAGAATGAATGATTGCACACTAAACTAGCTTCTACTCCAAAAACAATGAGATGGAAAACATTGGCAAGCTAGTTAGCATGAAGACAAGAGCATTCATCACAATCTAACTATCATTACACCTCAAATGAATCAAATGGAAGCTTTACTTGAAAAAGTGTATTCTTGTGGTACAAAGCCACCTTATTTATAATACAAGAGGCCTTCTAGAACTCGTGGAGAGAGAGAACAGTCTAGATGCCACATTGCCTCTACCTCTCTACTAGATGACAAAAAGAGAGATGGATAAGACTTGAGAATCTCTCTTTTTGAGAATCCTTTGACCTACAAGAGTAGCCTCAAATGCTTCTTGATAGGTTCTAGACCTACACATCACTATGAAGACAAAAAACTAACTTGACTCTAATTGGAAAGTTACTAGACTAGTCTACCTAAAGTTTGGACAAATCCCAAAACTTGAATCTCTAAGCTTAATATTATTTTTATTTTACAATATTTTCACATCATCACCATCCTGCAAAGACAAGGAACTCATCCTAGATTTTGCATGGAGCATCCTACACTCTTTAGCCACTAATACACTTTACTGTGAAGTTTTTATAGTTGGCAAAGTGTCTTGGATGGCAAAACTTTGGACCAAATTTGCAAAGTCATCTCCTAGGCCATTAAGGACAATCTGTACAAGCTCTTCATCATGAATCTTCTCCCCAATGGAAGCCAACTCCCTATTTAGAGACTTGATTCTGAGTACATAATCATGTGCACTCTCCTCACTTCTCCTCATGCTTTGCAAAATTTGATTTCGAAGCATGAGTACTCTTGAAGTGTTACTAGATTCATAGATTGACTTTAAAGACTCCCAAGCCTCTTTACCACTAGTACATGCTGATACTTCTCTCAACAAATCATTGCTCACATTCATCTTCACACAATGAAGTGCAAGCCTAGATCTCTTCTTGTATCTAGCTAACTCTTGTGCACCTAGAGGTTCATCTTCATCTTCAATCAAGAACTCATAAAGGTCTTGGAGCACCAAGAGTGACTCCATCCCAACCTTTCAAATAGCATAATTTGTAGAATTTAACCTCTCACTAGCTTCCAGAAGGTATGCTCCGCAGATCCCATCTTACTAGTGACTTCTACAAACAAGAAATAGACTTGATTGACTTGAAACTCACAAAGGTCTCACACTTGCAATGTTTCACTCAAATTTGATTTCTAATCCAACAAATGGACTTATAATCATAGTTCTATCACTCCCTCACAAAGCTGGAATGAAGATAAGATGAAGTGAAAACTAAATTTCAAACAAATCTTGCCAAGAAATGGATTTGATTGTCTCTAGAAACTCACTAAGGTCTCTTTCTTGTAGTGTTTCACTCAAATTAGATTTCTAATCCAACAAATGGAATTATAATCTCAATTCTAGCACTCTCTCACAAAGTTGGAATGAAGATAAGATGATGTGAAATCTACTTACAATCAAATCTTGTCAATTTTGGCTATTTTTGGACAAAAAAATGACTTAATCTCTTTCACACTTTTTGATGTACTTTCAAGACCTATAAAACAAGTTTAGAGGACCTGATTTTAGCCTAGATTAATTAGATCTCATGACCCTAAATCAAATCTAATCAATGGCACCTAATCTTGGTAGCTTATCCTAAGATTTCCACCAAAAATTACATCAAGACCTCACAAATTGAATTTCTTTGGATCAAATGAATACCATGCATTAAATGTAGGTTCAAAGGTGCCCACACATGTGGATAGTATGGATTTGGACCCCTACCAAGTTTGGGATCAAATATCCTCACCAAAATCAAGATTCTAGCTTGCCCTCTCAATACTACTTTTAGCACCAAAACTTGCTAAAAATGGATTTGCATTAGATTAATGGCTTATGCTCTTGTACTTGGCTCTGATACCATGTGAAAGTACTATAATTTAGGACCATAAATGGATCTACAAAAGATCCACAAGATTGATTGAATGCTTGCTGAACAATCTATAAAAAAACTAGACACCAAAAAGTTGATCTAGATTGGTAAATTGACAAAAAACAAGCATTAACAATCAAAAGCATTGATCAACATTGAAATTTGAGCCCACATGTGTGTACTGCAGGCTGTAGTACGGCCATCTCAAATGGTGTCTTTCCTCCTATTGCAAGATTTGGAAGCCTATTACAAAGATAGTTTGCACATGCAACTGCCTCTCCCCAAAATTCTTTAGGCAGAGAAGCTTCCAGCCTAATGGATTTTGCACATTTACACAAAGTTCTATTTTTTCTCTCAGCAACTCCATTTTGCTGAGGAGTATATGAACAAGAAAACTCTCTTTGAATACCCTCTCTCTCACAAAAGTCTTTAAACTTATTGGAAGTGTATTCCCCTCCACTATCACTTCTTAAAGCTTTTATCTTGAAAGGAAACTGCTTCTCTACATAAGCTTTAAAAGTAAGAAAAACATCATAAACCATGGCTTTTGAAGACAACATATAGATCCAAGAATGTCTTGTATAATCATCTACAAAAGAGACAAAGCAATTGGGTCCTCCTTTGCTCTTAGTTGATGAGAAATGAACATCTGAGTGTACAAGTTCAAATGGTTGCTTTGTCTTGATACTTGATTTAGGAAAAGGCCTTCTATGTGACTTTGCCGAACAGAGGAGGTTGTTGGTTGTGGGTGGTGCTTACATGAGGGTTTTGAACAACCACAATGGGTACAACAACAATGCATTGAGAAAACCAAAGTTCCATCCATCTATAAACTTGAAATTGTTTTAACATTATTACACTTAGTTAAATGTAAATTGAACATTGGGGAGGAGTGTTAGAATAGAAATAATCACTCTACTATATAATTTACTGTACCTTGCACTTTAGACTTAGGACCGTGTACTTTAGACAATGACAAGTAGCTGCATGAAGAGAACTAATATTTAGGTAGGTAGAGTTTAGAACTTCCTTCTATACTTTCTCTTTCTATTATTAGATTTATAATAGTGGTTATGGTGGTTTTGTTTGGCTCATGTGGTTCTCTCTTATCTCTTGATGGTTGAATGTTTATTATGGATTTTTAGGCCAAATGTAAGAAATCTCAAAATATTTGGCTGAGTGTGTATTGCTACGCTCAAGTTCCTATTGAAGATAGGACAAATGGTATCCTACATCCACAAAAAGCATCTTTCATTAGAGGAGTTCTCAATATCAAAAAGACCCTTTAAGGAATGCCATGTAGGATATACAAAAATATCAAAATAAATAAAACAATATTGTTTATTTGCTTGCCCACACCACTCCCAAGGCCTCCCCAACTCCCAATGATCTAACCACAGTGTCTATAGTCACAGTTAAGAACTGTTAACAGTTCGCAATATAACTTGACTAAATTCACAAATATTCCCTCCATTGGTTACGAAAAGGAGAATATTTTCACTGGATCTAGAATATGACCGCCATCCCCAAACTTGAATCAGGAAAAATTGCAAAATGTTTACATATGCATTCCATCCACGAAAATGGAAATATGAGCGCCAACTACCTATTGGAATGAAAAAATGAGCGGCATTTCCAAATTTGAATCAAACATACAAGCATGGAGATTGGATTGATCGTACATAGTATATAATATAATCAAAGATGAGTATTTTGTTTTGTTTCATAGAATCTGGTCATAATACTTTGATGCAACTGATTACTCTATTATTTTTTTGATGATGACATTATATCATCTACATGTGGATATCCCTGTTGATTTGGCACCTTTGCAGAGAAGAGGAGGCAAAAAAGTTCAAATAGCTGAAGATCGTTCTCGTTACAGGGCAGAAGAAAAGAAAAACGTGGATTTGTGGATAGATGGAACAATATATCCACAAGATCCAAGCACTTTGACACATCCCACATTCTCTTCAATAACTCATTTAGTTACATGGATATGCAATGGGCATAGTGGATTACTAGGATATTGTGAAAGATTGCAAAACCATGGAAAACAACTTTATATGAATAAAGTTCACTTTTTAGAAGGTGAGTTAATTCAGATATCCTCTTATTGTCAGAATAGAGATTGTCATCTCCAAAAGATGTTAGAAGAAAATGAACAACTTAAAAAAAATAATGAATTATTATAGAAGACAGCAATCAATATCAAATCAGAACTAGAGCAAATGCAATCAGTCTTATAGTCTATTCGTATTGAAAACTTACAATTACTGAAGGATGTGGATTTGGTAAAGAAGAAGGCTGAAAGTAAGAAGCGAAAGCGACAAAGTTGCAAGGATATTCAAACGCTTTCAAAAGGAGGTTATCGAAATAGAAGGATCCGTGCATTCAAGTAAGCATATTCTAAATTTTGTAAGTTTTTCAATGACATTTGGATTTAATTTAAGCTATGGTGATAGTCTGTTAACCATCTGTTTTTTTTGTAGATATGCATTAGTAGCTCCTCGGAATATTAAAGACAATGCTTCACTAGGAATGTCATTGGACACAATATTGACTTGCAAATCCACTGAGCGTATCATGATGAACAATAGGATTTCAAATGTAAAGTGTAAAATAGCAGAGTCTTTGATGGTGGACATTCAAAATATTTTAGATAAGACTATAGTTCAGGGTGCTTGTGATTTTGCAGGTATTAGTAGGGAAGCATATGCAACAATATTTAAACTAATTAGAGAAGCTTTTAAGCAAGTTCAAATTAGAAAAGTCCCAATCCCTAGGACATACCACTTGAAGAAAGAGAGGGATACATTAAACATAGGTATGCATAAGATCACTAGAATTCCATTTCATATTGAGGAGGTGTATGAAATTGATGGAAGATTGATATTCTATAATTCATCAAACAATTTATTTGTTGATCTAAATTACTTGCTGAGATACATCGTCACACTCTATGATATAACCTATGAAAAGGTGAATGGAAAAATAATCATAGTACTTAAGTTAGATGGGTCAGAAATTGTGAAAGGGCAGAAGATGGCAAGGGTTAGTATAACTCTCATGAATGGTGCTCTATCCCAAACAGAGAACCAAGAAGCTTTCAAATTCAGTGTCCAGTCAGAAAATGATATATGGTGGTTCGCAGCGTTTCAGGTAACTAGCCTCATTATTACATTACATTCATTGAATAGTATTAATACATTGTAAACTAAGTATGATTAATTCTTTGGACAGGTGCTGAAAGAGGATCAATATAGATTATCATGGATATTCTCAAGGACATCTTATCCTAGGATCATCAAGGACCATATGGATGGAGGATTTCTCAGTGTTCCAGGAGTTGGAGACTTCAAAGTTGAATGGCACTTAGCAGGTGATTTGAAAACATTGAAATGTATGTATAATGTCTCTCACGGTGCTACATCAAAACACCCTTGTTTGTACTACATGAAAATGGCAAAAGATGTAACTAGGAGTACAGGAATTACTAGAGAATATGCAGATCCAAACTGGAAGCCTGTATGATGATCCAAACTGTACTAAAAGTTGATGTATGGAAAAAGCTTGATAGTATGATTGCTATTTTAAGAAAAGAAAAATACTCTGATATTGATAAGAAAACTGTCCAAAGGACTTGTGTCGAGTTTGTTAATGCAATATCAAAAGCATGGGGAGAAGATCACATCACTCATTACATGGTTAGTATAAAATTTTCAAAATGTTTTCAAATTTTTATATATATATATAGATCTAAACATAAGACTAACATTATGATTTTGACATATGCAGCACATACTAAGAGATCATACACCATTTTTTGCAAATACATATGGAAGCTTGAGTGTATGGTCATCACAAGGGATGGAGAAGTCACACTGGCAAACACGAGCAACATTTCATCGAAATACACAACATGGAGGAACCAATGAAAAACGAAACTATATTTGTCAATTGTTTCAGTGGTTCTACCGCAGAGTTCAGATTCGACATATAACAAAGTCCATACAATACAACAAGTTTAGAAAAGCATGCAAGTTCATAAATGAAGAGAAAATTAGATGATTGTTGAGTAGAAGGTCATCATGACATGTTCAGAATTGCTTTGCAAATACATTGAACAAGAGAGGAGCAATACCCAATGTAAATGTATTGATTGTATTATACAAAGTGTCAACTAGTCATCATCAGATATTGTATCAGATTCTATGGTAGTATTGTCATGAAGAAATTCTCTGCTAGCGTATGCATCTAATAGATCTGCATTATCCTTATTTCCACTAAGCTCAATATAAGTGGAATACAATGAATAATGGGAGCTCCTTAAAGGAACATTCCCATCAGTACAGCCTAAAATGTTCAAAATATAAGATCTTTTGACAAAAATGATCTTATTTGTCTTAACAAATTTATGTCCTCCTAAATAAAATGATAAAGCTTTAACTGCCATTATAAGACTCTCCCCCGACTGGGCTCAGCTTGGAATGATCAATACAGATCTCACTCTTCAAGAAATGCCGAAGATAGTGGCCCAGTCCACTGTCCCTCTGGAACGAGGATGCGTGTTGTCTGAAGCCACCTTGTCTCGCAGCAAAATCATCTATTATGAGAGCATCCTGCAATAGAAAATATGTTAGCAAAAACACATTCAGTGATTGAAAACATTCAAATGCAAGGAAGATTAAACACTTATACATTTTTCATCATCAGCAGCAACCAGATCAGGATGATCAATATAATGACCATGTACTGAACTGGAATCATCAATGAAATGCATTAATGATGGACGAGGGAAGCACATCTGGGATTGAAATGCCGTGAATTCTTCATCGGATGGTCTGCCTCGCCCATCCTCAGCTATATTTGATGAAGTCTTATTCAGGCATTCTTTACCGGTCATAAGACCCTCCTCATCATCAAAATCAATACCAGCAACAAGGTCATCTATCTCAAAATCTACAAAGTCGGAGAACTCGGAAATTGTACCGGATAATAAGCATAGAACCTCGTCCTCACGATAATCAAAAAATTTACATAAATCAGCAGTAGTAAAATATACATTGTCATTAATATAATATACAGGCAAATTGAAAAGACATTTTGAATCCCCCATAGATTTGGATTCATCATCAGATGTATTTTGGCCAATGAAAGAATCCCGGAGAACATCAGTATTTAAATCAATAAAGTCACTTTCTTTATCAGAAGTGTCGATAAGAAAGTGACTGGTATCCTTAATGGCTAACTGAACAGAGGAGGGTGCAAAAGGAGGGTCAGCAACATGAAACTCATCATCATTTGGGATCTGAACTAAAAGAAAAAGTACAAAACCACTCTGATATTCAACCAATCGACATTTCTTGTTGCAATACGGACACATAGAACTAGTTTTGAAAAGATCAAACAATTTGGTGAACATTCTATCCAGTCTATATCTAAAAGCTAGAAAAAAATGGACAAGATCAGTATAATACATGTACTAGAGTTGACCTGTGGAGAAAACATGCTTGCTAAGTATATCTCTGAATCTGACATAATGTTCATAAAATACGTCAAAATTTGGTTGTGCAGTCCTGAAAACATGTAGATATGGCCTGAATAGGCTGTGGAAGTAGTCCAGATTTTCAGTAATCCCAAATTCACTCAGAAATGAACTCAAGCTTGATTCTCATGAGGATGATGAGGAAGAGACCATGGCAGTAGCGTGAATATCGCACTTGTGCGCGCGGGAGAACTGAACCAAAACTAACAATCAAGATGGCGCAAAAGATGGATATGTATGGCAGATAGATACAGAATATCGCACTTGTGCGCGAGTAGGTATACTTGCAAGCAAACGGACATAAATGAGCGTGCACAAAAGCGATATGTCGCGAATTTCAAGAATGCAAAAGGTAAAAAATTATTCGGTTTTTGTGCCATTTATACTAAATTTTTGCACGTGTGGTCAACGGACTTATGACACGTGTCTACTTTCAATTCGACAACAGGCGCAAGCACGTGTGAGATGACACCTGCACACGTGTGAAATGATACCTAGACACGTGTCACGTGTTCATTCGAGTGCTTATAAACAGGTGTCGCTCTCGCATTCGATCGTACAAATTCCACACGTGTAGTGTGACAGAGTGATACGTGTCGCTCTCGCATTTGTCCGTACAACTCCCACACGTGTGACAGGACATTCCTTCGCACGTGCGAACCCCGACATAAAATCACAAATTTCGATGAATTTTTTTCACTTTTTTTTTTCGCTCCGCATATCGCATTTGTGCGCGCCCTTCACGATCAAAATTCCTCCTACTACCTTCCATGCGCACAGGTCCGATACGTCTTCCTACGTGTCACCCCATATCACACTTGTGTGTCTTTCCTCAAATCTAATCGTTCTCTCTGATAATCATTCTCTCTGATAATCGTCTTTCCTTCTCATCCTAACCTTCATGCACAAGTCCGCTATCACATAGTTCACGCCATGGATAGGAGAAAGTAGACAAGGAGAGACTTCTTCTCTCCTGGCTCATCCTCATCTCCTGCGGTTGCCATCACACCCCCTGCTAGACCTAGAACATGCAAGCACAACAGGTGGCTCTCTGAGATACACAAGTATCAGAGGTCAACAGCTCTGTTGATTATTCCAAGAGCTCCATTCTACCGTGCTGTCCGGAACATAGCAAGAAATGATCTCGGACAGCATGTTAGATTCACATCGAGTGCTCTTCAGTGCCTTCAAGAGGTTGCTGAAGATTATATTAGCCTTTTTTTTTAGGATTCTTTTTTGCTTGCCATCCATACCAAGAGGGTTACCATAATGCCCAAGGATTTTCAGCTTCTGATGAGAATGAAAGATAGGTACTGTAGGTTACATGTATCTCATCCTGCTGCTCCTAGACCAACTCTTGTAGATAGGACTCATCTTCCTACGAAGCGTCCTAGGAAGCAGACAGCCCCCAAGCATGCTCCTAAGAAAGTGAGCCTATCCCAGAATCCATTGTAGATAATGCTGCTGTTAATAATGCTGTAAATATAGCTACATCTGTTTTGGATACTCCTAATATTGCTGTAGATACTACACTTCCACATCCTCCTCCTCCTCCCAATTTCTATACATAATATAGATTCGGATGATTATCTTAAATTTGAGAAAGACATATCAGATGCTATAGATACAATTGGTACTCCTTTTTGTTTTAGACTAGAAGAACTTGATTTTAGTATTAATTTTAGAGTTCTAGATTGCTTGGATCTCAAAGACAGACGAGATTCTATCAGTGATCCTGTGATAGAGTCCGGGCTGACACTCTTGCAATTTGACATTGCAAGAGATTCATCAAACGAGTTGTTGGTGCTGAGTAACTTTCTGCTCCAGGCCTTCAAGGAGAATAATGACACATTGTCACAGTGTTTGACAAGTGGATTCACACCAGCAACAAAGTATCTGGTCATTTCTTATCATACCAAGTAAGATATATTAAGTGCTTCTTCCTGTTTTATGCATTAACATTGACATTTTCAATTTAAATAGTTCTTAGAATTGCCGCTAAAGTACTTTCAATCTTATTTTGTAGTGACCACTGGAGTTTAAACCTGATCTCTATTAAGAGATGTGTAAATAATATTATTAAATGTTCTTGTGTCAAGATGAATTCGGCGAGAAATACGCATAAGGATGCAGATATATTCATTCCATATCTAAGTAAATATATTCCTACAGACGTTTCCCATTCCGTGGACTGGCAGATCGTCAGCTTGGAGATAAACTCTTCTTTCTTAATAGCATTTTGAAATCAGTATTCTAATGAAATATTTTCAATCTAATTCATTCTGTTTCATAATTGATTTCTTGTGTGCTGAATTATTTTGCAGTCACCCGAGCAAAATAATTCATTCAGTTGTGGGTGGTACACATTGTACAATGCCAAGCTGTTTTTTGAGTGGTTCATCCTTCAACAAGATGTTGATATTTCTAAGGTAATAAATTCTGTTTATTCTTATTTTGGAATCATGATTAGTTTTCTATTCTGGTGATGTTATTGGCCATTACTAATACATGAATGTTCTATTTTGCAGTTTACACTTCCTGAGTACACATCAAGCCAGGTGTACAGATTTAGACAAGAAATTATCCAGAGTATACTGGCTCGAGCAAGGCTTCAGCCTCCCGTTATTGATGATGGTACAAAGGATGATGTAGTTGTACTAAATTAAGATCAGAAAAAATATAGATAACATAGAACAAAAATACATGTATAGACTTCATAGAAAAATATACATTGATATATCAAATGCTGCTCCAGTTTATGAATTTGGGAGCACAAAATACGTGTATAGATGCCCAACTTGGGCTTTCATTTATTGAATGAAAGGGTGTATACACAGATTTTTACTAAAGTTTATTTGAAACTATTGTTCTCCCACAATGGTGATTGTTGTAGGTAGATCTTTGCAGCACGTTATCAGCTCCTGTCTTTTTCGCATCTGTGACATGGCAAATATTAGTGAATGTGCAATTGTAAATGATGACATTTTCTATTATTTTGTTCTATTTTAAAATGGCAATAAACATAAAGTACTTACGAGTCTTCCGTGATGATAAATCTGAAATATGTTGGTAGATTGGTTTGTAATAGCATGAGCTCTGTTCTGATAAAATCAAGCTTCTAGTGCTCTTCCACCTCAACCATAGTCAAATATTCCTCATTGTAGATAATGCTTATCTCCATTCGGTTTGTGTGACCATTTAGTTCAAAGTCTTGATCCAGTGGTAGCCATGTACCTTCAATTTTCTTGTATCTCTGGTAGCTAAATTTGAGACTGAGCATTTGCTTTTCGATATGATAACGAAAGATCATTGAGGACTTTTTAATCCTACATTCTATGTCCCAGCCTTGATCCATGAGATCTGACAAAGTCTCATCTGATAAATCCTTGCAAACAAATAAAGTTGGTGTCCTACGAACACTAGCACTCGAGAAAAAATCAACAAATGTATGCAATGAGATAAACCAACTTAGGTGAACAATTTTGGAACCTATGCTTATCTTCATAGCATTTTTAATATCAATGAGTAGCTTGCATCTCAAGGATTCAGAAACAATGTTTTCAGGAGTAGGCCACTCATCACTTTGAAAACTAGGCAATGGAATTGCTTCGAGCTTGCCAAAACCTCCATTTGTTTGTGGTGTATATAAAGATTTATAAAAATAGATACCACAATCTGCAAGTTCCTTTGGACTTCTTCCTTTGTATTGTAGCTTTCCAACCTCAGAGTGAATTACGTCTAATATTCCTGCAAGTGATTGTGCAGGCTCCCATTCACTTATGCATGATGGATATAAATCCGAAAGAAAAAAACAATGTTGAAGCATTTAAATCATAATATGAAGAGCATCAATAAAGGAAATCACCTATGATTGCTGTAGAGTGCATATGTTTTGATATACTTACAATTACATTTTTGATGATCATGAGGTTTGATATCATGTACTTTGATTTCTGAATGCATATATACATGTTGCACTAAGACTTTTGATATCGATTGACCTCCCGGGGTAGTCTTAAACTCCAAAATTTTTGCTTTCCAATAAGATTTGTAAGTCATTTTTGCTCTTTTCTTTTGTCGAAAATTGCCCTTTGATGATGGATGCAGCAATACCCATGAGTTCTTCGTATATTTTGTTGGCTTCTAGTTATCAGCTTCATCTTTCTCATTGTAAAGAATCACAGAATCGATTATAGATCTAAGTCTCCTCGCCATTGCTATATTCAAAGCTTGGGCGCCAAAAATCTCTCTGATATGTTACTTGATTTTAATTTTTCGTATCACATTTAATCTAATGTGAATGCCAACATAGTCACAGTTACTGCGTATACCATATTTTATGTAACTGTACATACTATATTTCTATAACTGTAACTAGTATAGTTAGAAAATTTCATTATACTAACCAACATAGTAAAGTAAATTTAACTTAAGATATTGACGTCGGGTAGATTAGCACGTGTCGGGCAGGAAAAAGAAACCAATGGGATATGTCCATGCTGCCCGGACACAAATTTCAAAGTTTTCTATATTGCATTTTTCTTTTTTAGTTGATTTGAACTACGTTACATAGATTTCAAATCTGTGCATTTTAATTGGGCCTGGTGACGGTCGAAACTAAAGAAAAAAAATAAAAGTATCTTTACAAAGGGTCTTTTTGATATTGAGAACTCCTCTAATGGTAGTGAGAAAAGCAAAGCATATAGGTTTTACTACTAGAAAATGATTTAGTTAAGATGTAATCTTTTATGAGGAGAACCTTCTGATGTTGATTGATGATGGCACTCTTATAGTCTAAAGATAAGAGTCAAATCTTCATTAGTGATCTATAAAAGATAATGAGGTTGAATCAAGACCTTCTTTTTGTCCTAAAGCTTGAAACTATGGGTCTTTTCACACTCGTTTATTTGGGAACCATAGCGACAAGAGCACTTGCTAGACAAACAAGTCTCTTGGCAAGTGTTAATGGGAGCTAACATATATGCACTCTTTCCTACTATGAAGAATGTTTGCCTACGTTTGCCTAGCAATTGAGGCAATAAGAAAAATGCATGTTTGAAATCATGCCTTTTGATGGCTATTGTGGGACTTGTTGCCTAGCAAATACAATTGCCAAGGAATGTTGGTAAGTCCAAGATAGATTGAGTTGCCCCCACATCATAGGCCCAAGATGCCACCTCACATGCCACTTAAGGGCTTGTGAAGTGCAATTTGAAAGAGACAGTGGCCCATTTGCTACAACTTGATGAGTAATTTTGATACCGTCCCTTATGGACTTGCAACACAATGGCCCTGATTGACATGCATCTATTTAGGAGTATTGGTATAGTGATCTTCTTCTTTGATTCTTTAAGCAACTTGGCCATAGCCACAACCATGTAGCTTAAAAAATGCATTGGTGGTCCTTCCTTCATACTATAGAGCCTTTTCTTGGAGTCATCTTTTTTCTAAGCTGCAAATGAGGATGTCCTCACTTCCTTGATTTTTGTCTTTTTTCTTGGGATTCCTCACTTCCTTGATACTCTACAGCCTTTGAGATAAACACAGATTTTCCATAAAAAAATGAAGATGTTAGATGATGACGTTGGTCCCACTCTCATTAGCGGGTAATGGAAAGCTCTCAAATTGTGGAAAGATGATGTTCATATAATCTCTCCACCAGCCTTGAATGACATTGGGACCCAATCTTTTTGAGTGTACTTTGTAGTTAAAAATTTTATGACGGCTTGTGTAGACCTTAAGACATTTGCTTTAGATTTGACTTGGCATCACTAACTTGTTTTAGTGTCAAGGACGAGGTGATAGTTGTGGAGGTTGTCAACCCGCCACTCAAGACAATCCGAGACATGACTATTATCAAAAATTGGGGTTTGTCAATCCATCTGCCCAAAATAACATAGGTCATCATTTATATCACATTTTTTGTAATAATAAAACAGTGTGATGAGGGTTGTTGTGCCATTGGCTCTCAACCTTCATGATGCCAACCCATGTTAATCATGAATATGCACAGGCATAGTTTGAGGCAACGCAACATATTTGTAACCTTGACTAAAAGTGCAAGCAAGGCCCCACTTCTATTGACCATTGAAGAGTTTCCATCAGGTTAAAATTTTTATATTAAAATACATATAATCATTATAATAAATTACAATCACATGCTTTGTGAATCAGTGGATCACAATGATGAGGGTAGGCTGGTGCTTCTAAGAAGGTTTATGAACAACCTTGAAAGAACCCATAGAGTGGTAAAGGGTAGAATAAGAGCATCAAGTTTGAAAATTATAATTGAACTTAAGTGATTTTTAACCATCAAAAACCTGCTAAAAATAAAACAATAACATATGAATTTTAACAATTGGCCTGTTTCTATTTGTGTTTTGTATTTGTGGGTAGGCAAAAAGGAGGAAAGGTGGGTCCTAAAGTCTCAATTAGGAGTAGGCTCTCGATGCTATATCATTGTATAGTAAACGACTTTGTCTCACTATTTTCACTCTGTAGCTACAATCTCGTGCTGCAATCGGCGATTTTGTTTGAATATATCATGGAATCCATTTGCAAGAGGAACTGGATCAAATTGATCAAATACTGGTACGTAGTGAGATCGAGCAACTGCAAGAGCAAGCCGTTTGCTGTGTGGTATCTATCTATCTAATTGTTGATCTATCACAGATGACAGGGATAGAGGCCCAGAAGTATAAAGCTCTTGATTCAAGCAGCTGGGATAGCTGGGAGCGGCATCTGCTGTTTGGCATCGGCAAGAAATCAAGCAAACGGGAGATTCAAGACAAAGCAAGGGAAGATGGCAAATGGAGCAAGCGGGACGTGTATGAAGGCTACTCAAGACCACCAGTGTGGAAGCGCATCTTAAGAAAACTTAGGGCGGAGACCAAGCACATGAACCACCAAACGGATATGAGCTACAACTACAACACGTATAGCTACGAAAAGAATTTCGATAAGGGCAGAGTATAGTGGCAACAACGTCCTGCTGCACTTGTTTCCACTACGTCCTTTGCATAATCTTGGAAGCTACTCTGATATGAGCAGATTCGCTTCAGACTCTGCAGACTGGGATCCTCTTCGGCAAAGAAGAAACCCAAATTCACCTTCAAAGCTGCTGGTGAAGAAAGTGACCCTTGCGGATCTATGATGTCAAAGAGTAGGAATGAATACATGTTCATGGATACATGAGCGAAGAAACAGGAGTTTCCACCATGAAGTTTTTGTTTGAAGTAACTGAAGGTTTCCTTTGTAGTCAGGCTTGAGTTAGTATAGTTTGTTGATGTTGGCAACTAGGCATCATGTTGAAGCTTACACTTACCTCATGAAGTCTTCTATAGATTAGGCTTCTTACGCTTGGAACAAATCACTTGTAAGTATGACCGTTATGTGCGTAATCTTCCAATCTGCTATAGTAGCAGGATCGGATTTGTCGCTGTCAAGATCTAGCAGGATTTTCAAAGACGGAACCATTTACTGTTTAAACCTGGTTAGTGAATTTCCATTGGACTGAACATTGAGATTTGAAGTGTCTTCGATCTGCAAAATAGCTAAATGATAATACATAATCAAATCATGTGAATTACAAAAGAGAAAACAAAAACACATCCACAACGCAATGAACCTTATTCTTATGTATTACAATTATTATTTATGTGTTACAGCGTGTGTTTCTAGAGCACCTACATTACTATATGTATATGGAAATGGATCATCTTTTTAGTGACGTTTGTGGTGGTAAGAGTCATTGATCATCTGAGAAGCTATGAAGAGCCCCTAAGGCCTGGAGGTAGCTTCAAACAGTACCAGAATCACCATTAAAGGTCACTATGAATACCATTCTTCTACATAAAGATGTAGAGAAAAAATATTTACTCAGCCAACATTAGATGTGCTATAAGAAACTTCAAACCATCATCCAATCTAATTACACTCAATTAAAATGAATGTCACAAGTATAATGTCTCAGAGCATGTATATTTTGTATTGTGAACTTCATATGATTTAACAAACATGTTTAATAAAAGTGAAACTTGTGCAAGTCCCATTTGTTTCCCAGTCTCTTGAAAAGCATCAAATACATGTAGTTTTATACTAATTTGTACTTTATAAATGCATGCAAATTAGATGGTGAATTATTATATATATTTGTGCAATACAACATTTTTTGTTTTGAATAAATTACTACGAAAAGAGTCATTTTCTTATATCGCTTATTGTACTCTTGGATAGAGTTTATGATTTTTTCTTATACCACTATTTGTTAAAAATAAAACTTAAATTTCATGACAAATACAGTCCATGCAATTGCTATGTAAATATATTGTTTTAAGATCATAGCTCAATACATTTGCAAGTTTAACTTTGTAAGACAAAATTCTTATATCTAAAGAGCAAATAATGTATTCGATTGAAAATTTTCTCATGGTACATTGATGTTAATGCTTTCAAAATTGAAAATCATAGATTCAACTCATCTATAAAAGAAATTAAACTTTAAATATACTTTGCATGTGAAAACTGAAACTTTTGTTCTAAAATAATAATATTGTACATTGCGTAGACTCAAATTATCATTGACAATGCTAATATGAATAAGATACTAAATTTGAAACAATTGCCAAATTTTGACCACATACAGGTTTGTGACTTTGATATTGAAAACCAAATTCTCTTTTCTTTTTTCCACCTCAATACATTGTCAAGAGATTTGATATAATTTATTGCATCTTGCTCGTAAAATCTCTCTTTCTTCAAAAAGATGTGGAAACAGTAGAAAACTGAGAATAATGAGTGTTGGATGACAATGATTGTAGTTCAGAGCACAGATTGGTGTTTAATATGAGCAGATGATAGCTGGTAGGAAGTTTGGTTGAAAACAGAAAACTTGATATTTTCAGTGAAAATTTCGGCAAAGTTTCGCTAGCAAAGGTGACAAATGACTCGAATTCAGCCCTTATATAGCGGAATTTAGAGTGCGTATCAGGTGAAATTCACTTTCCCTTGTTCAGTTCCACCCAAATTTTGGCAGGCACAGCTTCACAAAATTCTAAGACCTCAGGGAAGTCTGCAAGAGTTCAGAAGGTGATTTGACTACATCTCTATCTCTTAGGCATCAAGTTGTTCGTATATGGCTTGGACAATTTTTTGTGTTTTGGACTTCTGATACCCCAATGTCTTGTTAAGCATGACTTTAAGAGTGAAATGAAATTTTGGATTCATATTGAATATTTTTTATTATAGGTCTCAAATAACCATAAAGTGAGTGATTCTCAGGAACATCATGTTGGCTTATATGATTTTGTTTGATGTAGGTGGGATGTCACAAGTCATTTTCATCCTTTCCAAATATGTCCACAACACATTGTTGAGATAATTGTCATCATTATATCCAACAAATGTTTCTGGAAAGATACAATCAAATGGATTGTTCATACATGATTTATATGGTGAGTCATATATTAAGATTGTATTATGACTATTTAAATATGAGTAAAAATGTCCCCAAACAAAGCACAAAGGTTTAAATTAATGGCGAATCACTTTAGCATGAAATGCTTGAGGTCAGATAACGGAGGTGAATACATCTCAACCAGATTAAAGATCTTTGTGTAGCACATGGGATCAAGAGACTCTGAGAGCTATTAAGCCCAAGCACTTCAGAACAAAATGGACTGGCCGATAGGAAGAATCGAACGAGCTACGTGAAGGAGCTAAAGCCATGCGGTTGGATGCTAATCTTCCTAAATCCTTTTGGGGTGAAGCTTTGATATGTACTAATTTTCTTTGCATAGGTGTCTATGTGAAACTCCTTATGAGATTCTTTTTGCTAAAAGGCCAAGTGTCAAGTATTTGAAGATCATTGGTCGTACTTGCTATGTCAACATAACTCTTGATGATAGGACTAAAGAAGGTCCTTCATCTAAGAAAGGCATATTTGTTGGCTATAGTGAAATACGTAAAGCTTTCAAAGCTTACATTCCATCCACAAAAAAGGTGGTCATAAGTAGGGATGTTATCTTTGATGAAGGAAATATGCCAAAGCTTGACAGTTGATGATGGCAAGTAGAGGCGTCATCTATCTTTTGTGATGCAATCATTAAAAGAGAGTCATGCAAAGGAGATCTAGATTATGTGTCCATTTAGATTTGGCATGGACTTGAAGAGGCAAAGATAATCATTTGACAATTATTTTCACCTACTTTACTTCATTTTGGATGAAAATTATATCATTTTTCTCTTGCTTTATGATGGTGACATTGTTTTCACTATGAATAGTGAAGGATATTTAGTGTGATTCTATATGATCTCAATTAGATGTCTAAAAGAGAGATTTTATAGAGGCTAAGTCTTGTAAAATGTGTTTTGAGAAAATTTTATGAAGTTCTTATGGAAGATCATGGGGATGTTTTTTGTTTGCATCATCAGCTAGAAAAATTCATCAAGATCAAACCAAGAGTTCAAATCATCAAGGATCTATTTTTGCAAATTCTTAAGTCTTGAGAAAGGTTAATTCCTAAAATCTAAATCCTATTTTATACCATTTTATAAAGATATCAGAGGTGGAAGTGTTGAAATTACAATACTAAGGACCATAAATGAACCTACATAAGGCTCCAAGAGTGATTGATTGATTTATGCACCAATCTATTGCAAAACTAGTCACAAAATCTTGATCTAGAAATGCAATATTGGATCCCACAATCAATTAGAGCAATCAAAAGCATTGATCAAACATGGAATTCCTACCCCACACGTGTGTGGTACAATCTCTAGTACATCATGTTATCAGAGATTAAGTGTAATCAAGTTCAGATACCAAAGCGACTATTTTTGTCCTAAGTTTTCAATCTTACCCAACCCTAGAGTTTTGCCAAGTTGGTGGCTAGGTAGATCAACCACCTCAATTATTCCAGGAATTTGGCCCTATAATTTAGAAATTGTGACCAAACAAACCTAAATAACCCTATGAATGATATAAAACCTATCTAGAGTAGCCTACACACGTGGCAACACCCATCTATGTACTAATTTACATGGTTTAATCAAGCTAGATTTGCCTATTTTTTGCAAATTTCTCACAGGAAGCATGGAGAAACTCATTCATTATGATTCTATGTACTTCATCAAGTAGTATTTTCATCTTGATATGTAAAATCAGTATCAGAGATAGTGAAATATGGACACTATTCTCTATATCAATCATGAAATATTTCATTTTGTATGTGTAGATGCAAGAAAGTGTGGAAATTTGTCGACATATTAGATAAGACTATATTTCAAGGTGCTTGTGATTTTGCAGGTATTAGATTCATTGAATAGTATAATTTTTTGTAAACTAAGTTTGATTAGTTCTTTGGACAGGTGCTGAAGGAGGATCATGATATATTATCATGGATATTCTCAAGGATATCTTATCCTAGGATCATCAAGGACCATGTGGATGGAGGACTTCTCAATGTTCCAAGAGTTGGGGACTTCAATGTTGAATGGCACTTACCAGGTGATTTGAAAATATTGAAATTCATGTATAATGTCTCTCACGGTGCTACATCTAAACACCCTTGTTTATACTGCATGAAAATGGAAAAAGATATTACTAGGAGTATAGGAATTACTAGAGAATATGCAGATCCAAACTGAAAGCCTGTGCTACCTATCCTCTTGAAAAATGTGCATGTTTTCACTCTTCATGAAGAAGTTAGATTAATAGAAAAGATCATTTATCTTCATATAGTTTTTGCTTGGAATAGTAAGTCAGCATCATCCGCAAAGAAAGATATCTCTCGATTAGAAGAAGTGTTATCAAAAGCAAGACTTCATAAGAAACATGTCAAAATTCAAAAAGATGAAAAGCTTTCAGGAAAGACTGAAAATATGCCAACTAAGCCAAGCATAGGAGGAGCAAAAGCACGTCGATTCCTATCAAATCATACTGGTAAGGCTTCTAATATTCAACACTCAGTGTGGACAGATATTATTACTGCCACTCAGGACTTCGAGAAGAGCGACAAAACTAGAGCACTAAAAGTTGATGTATGGAAGAAGCTTGATAGTATGATTGTAATTCTAAGAAAAGATATATACTCTAATATTGATAAGAAAGTTATACAAAGGACTTGTGTTGAGTTTGTTGATGCAGTATCAAAAGCATGGGGAGAAGTTCACATCACTCATTACATGGTTAGTATAAATTCTTCAAGATGCTTTCAATTTTTCATATATATTGAGATCCAGACATAAGATTGACATAATGGTTTAGGGTAAAACATCAAAGGAAGAGACAGGAGGCTCGATGACACTCTATACGTGCCCAATCTTCAGAAGGACCTACTATTTGTTGCTAAGATGGTAGATGCAAGACTAACAGTCACCTTTGAAGGCAATACCTGCCAAGTGGTTGAATTCGCAACCACTCAGCTTGTTACCATAGGAAAGTGAAAGGGGAACCTGTATCATCTCAGGATCCGAGTACCTTCAGGACAAGCTCACCAAATCAATGAATCGATGGATATTATATGGCACAGGAGGTAGTATCACATGATTACAGTTGCTCTATACAACGCTAGCTGGAGCAAAGCATTCACTAGTGTCAATATCAAATATGCAGCATGCTTGAAATCGTGTGATGCCTGTAACAAAGGCAAGATGTCACGTACACCATTCACCAAGGACTCTTTCCTAACGAAAAAACTCCTGGAACTGGTACACTCTGACATCTGTGGACCATTTGATGTGGTCTCCCTAGGTGGTTCAAAGTACTACATCACTTTTCTTGACGACTTCAACAAGTTTGCAACCGTGTACTTTAACCACAACAAGTCAGAGGCCCTGGACAAATTCACAGAGTTCGTGAATTGGGCTGAGAAATGGACTGACAAGAAGGTGAAGCAGCTGAGAACAGACAGAGGAGGAGAATACGTCTCCAAATGCTTTATAGAGTTTTGCACCAGCAAAGCATACTTCACTTGAAGACTGCAACCTACACACCACAGCACAATGGTGTGGTAGAGAGGAGAAATTAGACTCTCATGGAAGTTACGAGATCCATGATGGCCTATTCAAAGGCATCAAAGTTTTTATGGGTTGAAGCAGTAGCTATAGCCAACTACCTGCAGAACAGGACAGGTAGATCCGATGTTGCACATACCATGCCACACGAGGTTTGGTGGGGCAACAAACCAATTCTGACACATGTGCGCATTTTTGGATGCATCGCATCCGCCCACATTCCAGATCAGAAAAGAAAGAAGCTGGATGAAAAGGTGGAGCAGGGATTCCTCATAGAATATGATGTTTATTCATAATACTACAGGACCTACAGACAGATCAAGATTGTCAGAGACATCAGATTTGATGAAGCAAAGACAATGGTTGACGGAAATCCAGTTGGCTACGAAATCTTGACCAGAGGCTACTATGACCTACCAACATCTACAGAGGGAGTAGACCCTAAGCATCTGGAACAAGATGCTCAAATTTTAGATGTATAGAGTGATTGTTCTAATGACGAGAAGCAAGGTGCACATCTTGTACCCAGGACACCTGCTACTCTCCACAATTCAGCAGTCAATAAAGGCAAGACAGTTTACGAAGACAAGGCCATCAATCTGATTGCGGACTCTCCAAGAAGATCCATGAGAGAAAGAAGAGCACCTGATAGCTTAGCCTCTATATCAGAGGAGTTCTGTGTATTTGGAAGAGAACCTCAAACATATGAGAAAGCTATCAGCTATCCAGATAAGGACAAGTGGATTAAAGCAATGGAAGACGAGATGAATTCCATGGAGCAGAACAATGTCTGGAATATGGAGCCATTACCAGTAGACAAGAAGACTGTAAAGTGAAAATGGATTTTCAAATACAAGTGTGGACTAGATGACAACATATCAAAATACAAGGCCAAATTAGTGGCGAAAGGTTTCTCTCAGAAATATGGTGTTGACTATACTGAAACCTTTTTTCCAGTCATAAAGCATTTGCCCTTACGCCTACTATTTTCATATGCAGCAGCGTATAGTCTCAAGATCCACATAGTGGATGAAAAGACCGCCTTCCTACATGGCGAATTGAATGAAGAGGTCTATATGGACCAACCACCAAGATTCATCTACTCACGCTTTGCAAACTACACCTGTCGAATGCAAAGAAGCATATACGGACTGAAGTAGTCTGCCAGGTAGTGGTATAAGAAGAAGGATCACACTCTTAGATCCTTAGGGTTTCAACTATTGATGGCTGACTACAATGTCTATACAAAGGTCATAGATGGAAAAATCATAATCATAGTAGTCTACGTGGATGACACTTTGATTCTATCTAGAAGCAACAAGCTGATTGCTCAGGTGAAAAATGATATTTCATAGCATTTTGAAATATCAGACCTAGGGGAAGCAAGATGCTACCTAGGATTGCAGGTTGATAGAGATCTTGACGAATGGAAGCTATATCTTCACCAATCAAGATACATCTAGAAAATCATTGATGATTTTCAAATGACAGACGGCAAGGGAGCTAGTACGCTGATGGTAGCTGGAACAATTCTGACCAAGCAAGACTGACCGCAGAATGCAGAAGAGCAGGAAGCCATGAAGAACGTGCCCTACAGGAGGTTAATCAGATCACTCATGTACTTGGCAGATAGTACATGCCCTAACATTGCTTATGCAGTTTTCAGAATGAGCCAGTTTGATATCAATCCAGGCCCTACTCATTGGAAGATATCCAAGAGAATTCTGCAATACCTTCAACAGACGAAGGATTATGGGATGTGTTTCTCTCAATATGAAGGATTCTAGTACCTCTGAAACCGAAAAGCTCTGACTATTCTCGATGGTACTCTATGGAACAGCAAAGAGTGGTATCTCAACCTTGAAGCTCCTGATCTTGCTTCCTGGACTACCCTCAAGGACGCTCTCATCAAGCGTTTCAAACCATCCAAACTGACTCAGATCCCATTCACTCATATCAAGATGCGTCGTGAAGAGTCGATTCAAAACTACATTGAACATTTTAAATGTCTCAAAGTAGAATGTGTTGACGGAAATATCACCGAACGTATGGCCATCAAATTGTTCTTGGTTGGACTGCCCAAAAACATCTCCCGTGAACTAAAACTAGTTGACCTTTATGATCAACTTAAAGACGTAATGACTGATGCAATTTGGTGTAGATGCAACCATTAAGGATGTGTTGAATCCATCCTCATCTTCTTCCTCTTGAGCAATGTTCCCTTGATCTCCATTATTGGCATGTTGATTCTTCTTTGAGTAGCATTCTAAGGCAAAGTGTCCTTTCTTTCCACAAAAGAAACACCTGAGTTTTGCCTTGTTCTTCACTTTGCCTTTGGAGGTAGATCCTCCATTCTTCATCTCGGCCTCATTGCCTTGATTTTTCTTGAATGGATGTTGCTTCTTCTTGTCTTTAGATGTAAATTAGCCTTCTCCTCTCCTCCATTAAGTGACATGCTATCCATTCTTGTCTTGAGGTGTAGAAGCCTACTCTCCTCGGCCACAAGAACATTGTGCAACTTTTTAATGGATGGAAGAGTGTCTTGAATGGAAAATAATTGGACTAAGTTGGTGAACTCATCTCCTAGACCATTCAAGATGATTTGTACTAGCTCTTGATCTTGGATCTTCTCTCCTATTGCACTTAACTCCTTGTTAAGAGATTTGATCCTAAGGACATACTCTTGTCCACTCTCGCCACTTCCTTTCATGCTTTGGAAAACTTGATTTCTTAGCATGAGTATTCTTGAAGTATTATTGGATTCATAGATGCTCTTTAATGAATCCCAAGCCTCTTTGGATGAGGTACAAGAAGACACCTCTTCCAAGAGGTCATTGCATACATTTAACTTTATGCAATGTAGAGCTAATCTTGCTCTCCATATAAAACTTATACATGATTACTTTGTGATAAAAACCTATTTCCAAATTACGTTGAATACGATGAGTACCAAAGAGTTTCAAAATACATTTAAGTCTATCCAAGGCTCAATGCCCTAGTCAGCTACCCCCTGGTCAGGTACATCATAGATGAGAAAACACCTAGTGCCCTCATTGTTAAGGTGCACAAACTGGTAACGAATGCCCATCCTATCAACCAGTTTCTAACAATTCCTTGATCAAATGTGAAATTTGTGATTTTATGGGCCATTCATCCTTTTATTGCTACTACAACTCACAATACAACCATCGAGCACACATAGGAGGACACTATCAGCCTCCTAGGCCTCAATTTGTTTCCAGACCTCCACAAAATCAATATCAACGATGAAACAGTCCACCGATTCAAATTCAAGAGCTCTAGGCAAAACCCACCACAATATCTACCTCAACTAGTGCTCTTAGGTCCGCCTCCAAGGGGACCACCCAAAAGAGGTAATCAACAAAATTGACCTCCTAAAACACCTGTTCAGACACATTTTGTTGATAATTTCTCTGATCATTTATACCATGCTGACAATACATCAAACTCTGGAAGTTAACGCCCCTCGTGATCTTGTCAAGGAGATGAGTATCCAAACCATCAAGAAAATCCAGAAATGCTAGCCATCCAAGATGGCTACACAATTGCCCAAGGGCCTATGAGCAACAGATCTTTCATCTGTGGTGAAACAGTTCATTTCATGGTTGATTGTAAAGTCAAAAACCAATACCATGCAAAATGCCCAGAATGTGTATGGAAACACAGTTTTAAGGATTGTCCCAAACAATCCTACCCGCAAGACACATATGTCACGAACTAGTTAGGGTCATGACACGAGCACAACACAGAGCTCACCAGCAGTACAACCCAATCGATGGATTTGTTGAAAATAGGAGAAGTTCAAACACAACTTTCACAATTCTGAGAGATTATCCGGATCCACTAGTGGAACAAAGGTCCACCCATGAAATCCAAGATGAGTTACTGCGGGAAGAAGCGACACCCGGTAGTTTGTTATATGTCCCAATTCTCACACAAGAGCAACCCCTACAGGGACTAGAAGTTTGCTGAGAACTCCTGCAAGCTTAGATCACCATGTCATTCCATAGTGCCATCAAATCCTTCATGGGCCTTTAAGGCTATATCCATAGAAGTTTTCAGTTGTCCGCGATGTACAAGACGAACAGTGAAAACCTGAAGAAATCTCAAAAATATCTCAGATTCCTATGAATTTGATGAATATCGGTATTGCTAAGGGGAATAACATCACCCTACCTATGATCTACAAAAGCTATCCCATGGTATTCACTATCTTAGATAGTGGATCAGACATAAACATAATGGCTTTGTCATTAGCAAAGTCATGGGGTTTCACCCAGTTAGATCTACCACAGTACAAGTTACGCATGGCAGATCAAAGAGTCATTGATCCTAGAGGGCATTTATCAAATATTTTCGTACGTATTGCAAGCGTCAAATTCACTATTGACTGTGTTATGCTAGATCTACCTGAAGATGTACATACATACAAACTCCTTCTTGGTACACCCTGGCTACAAATAATAGGCATTGTTCAATATTGGAAGCGAAGTAAGATAACTTTTGGTAATAATGAAAAGAGAGTCACTGTTGACTCCACAGGCCACGTTAAGATAGCGAAGGTTTATGATGATTGGTCATCCACAACCTATGATGTATCTGATAGTATTCCTATCATGCCGAAAGGACACTATATACGCTCAACTGATATCATCAATTGAGGTCACACATTGGCCACAGTGGACTGTGCTGATTCCAATAGATGCCTCACAGAGACCACCAAAGAAGACACTCATATCCTACCGTCTTCTATTGACATCAAGACACCCATCATTCTCTTGATGATGATAGATCCTATTCCCATAGCTTGGTGCCCTGAAGAAACTATTGTTTCTACAGCCCACGTTTCAAAAGATGGAATTCTTTCGATGAATGATGCAGAAATGAGTGACGAACAAATATCTCGATAATAAACGATTTTCTCCTAAAATGATCCCAAAAGAGATCAAGTCACCAGGCCCACTAGCTCAGGTGCAACTTACCTCTAAGGTAGTCAACACAGTAACATATAGGCCCAAAAACAAAGTCTACCAATAGGAATTACTTCCAGACGAAGTTTGTGACGCCATCGACGATGAGTTAATCCAAGAGGCAACCACACCACCTACAAAAAATACCAAAAAACCTCGGTTAAACAGACAGAAAATAATAGACACAAAAATAATTGAGTGACAAAAACAAATGCGTTCAAAACTTAAGCAACCAATTCAACTGTTGTCCGAATCTCAAAAGGCCCATCCAAGTGAAAGAGCGTCATGCTCGAGTAGCAAATCACTTGCAATAATTCCCAAAGTCCCCGAGAACTTTGTGGAACCACCTTTTGATCTTCCGCAATATTTTAAGGACTTCACGCTCGACGATGTTGTTATCCAACTACCACAACCAAAGCGGGAGTTCATTTGCACCTCAGCGACGTGCAGCCTTTTTGATGTTTCTAGTGACGAATTATGGCGATCTTTGTGCACACATGCTCATTTCTAGCGATCTTCAACTCATTACAACCGTGCTCACTCACTCCATACCATCCTTGAGCACCATCAACAGTCATCAACCACCGTACCAGAGTGTCATCAAAAACCATTTCCAAAACACCTCATTCGCCATGAGTCTGCTAAGGTCAACAAAAATTGTCACATCTATTGCACAACGCCATGTTGAGAGATAGTATTGCTAGAGCCGACACTACGCTCTAGTTTAATATTGAAAAAGAAATCTATGCTTCCAAAATGCCGAAGTTCCATTACACATCCAGTTTTTTTCTTAAACGAGCAGTTACCTCAGGCAACTTTTTTCCAACTTTTTCTCCTAACTGCTTCCACTCTCGACCGAGCCAAGCCTCAGTCATTGCTTCCACTCTTCACTAAGCCGAGCCTCAGTCATTGCTTCACAAGTTGACCGAGCCGAGCCATTGTTACATACAGTCCCTGATCTCAATCGAGCGGAGTCTCAGCCATGTGTCAGATCTCGGTCGCGAGTCATTACTTCTAATCTCAACCTAGCCGAGCTTTAGAACCCTCATTCAAATCTCGACCGAGCCTCAGTCCTCTGTGCCCAGTTGAGCTGGCCCCAAAACTCTTGAGGATTAAATTACAAAAGAGGCTCACTAGCACTAATATTGACTTGTATGCATCATTTGAGTATTTCTTTTATGATGACACCGAAGAGGACCATGGTAAGGTCAAGATGGTGTGCATGCCCCTACGATTCTTGAATATGATGGAAGCAAAATGGAAGAGAGAAAAGGATGTTGCTTGTTACGTCCATGTCCTAAATGAAGGATTTGGAATAGTCCTTGACATGTATGAGATTATTAGTTATGCCATTCGAGACTTGGTTAGAAACATAATTAATAACCTTGTCAGGCCCAAATGCTCTAATTGGACCTATGGGGCTAGTGCATGGTGATTTGACAACTTTTTGTGCAGGAATAGGAGATCAAATGCTTTTGCATGGTCTTGGGAGATCCTAGAGAGAATATTCCTCTACTTTTGGAGCCTATATACCTTTTAGAAACTTGACCATCTCCTCAATTAGATTTTTGTTTTCAAAAACCAAAATCCTCTCCTCTCTTGCACTCAGTCATTGTGGCTCAGGGGTGAAGTGGCTAGGGATTTGATTATCTGTTTCTTGTAATTGGTTGGGTGGTTTGCCTCCATAGGTATCCTTTTGGTTGCATGTGATAGGATCTTGAGAGATCTTCACTTGGCGATCGTTATAGCTTGCATCAATCAAAAGGTGGAGTCAAGGTTCTTGTTTTTTGTAGCTTTTTGGTAGGATCTCCTTGTTTTTACTTCCAGGTGGTGGAATTGACCTCCAAGGAAGTGGCTTCTCTAATTTTGAGTTGCTTTCAGCCTAATGATCGCTATTATGAAAATTTTCCATAGAAAATGATGGAAATTTATGGTTTTTGAGCTAGTATTCAATGTTTTGGCTTTAAATTTTTCAAAGCTACTATTTCTAAACGTTTTTCAAGTTTGGACTTGTTGTTTTATAGTTATTATAATAGTATCTAATGATTGCATGTTGGAGGTTGGACCTAGGTAGTATTTTTGGTCAAAAATTGGCAATTTTGAGCTACAAATGGACTATATGAACCAATATTGATCTGAATTAGAATTTTTTGTGCTTGCATATTACCAAATTATAGTATTCGATCAGGTTTGATTGCACTTTCATGTGAATTAGATCCACAAAATCATGCCTCTGATTGAATGCATGTGTTGGAGTTAGAATTTTGGTGAAATTCTCTCCTAAGGCTTGTGGAAGTGCACCCTCCTATTGGTCTTTTTGGTCATAGGGTGACATGGAAATCATCTTGCTAACCTACTCTCCCTCTGTACTATGCTTTATAGTGACCAATTTGGTGTCTTGTAGCAAAAGTTATGACCGTAGTTTTTAGAGTAAAATTTGCAAAACTTTCAAAATGTTTTAATTGCATGCGCATGCATGTGAAGCAATAGAGTGCATTCCCAGTGTTGGAAATACTTGTTTGAATTAGTTTGCATGTCCGAGTACATGCTACTGAGTATCACAATGGTTTGATCTAAAAACAATTTATGCATGAATATAGTTTTTGTAAAAGCCAGTTAAAATTTGATTTTCCAATTGTTAAACAATTTATGTAAAAAAAATTAAGTTTTTGGATAAATCATCGCATGTCATGTCTGTTGCATGCCAAATGTTTCGGAATCAGTTCAAATTGAGATGGCAACTATGGAACTGCTAAGTCGATGCTACAAATTGATTTTTCCAATTTTGGTCCATTTTGAGTAGAATTAAAAAAATCCTAGATATGTAAATTTTTGAAAAGTCTCGTCAAAATTCAAAATTGTTCAAAATATGTCATGTATTCATTGAACAAAATTAGCTCAAAGAAGTGAAAGCCTTTATTGAGATGAAATCAGCCAATAATAAGGTCTAGTATCTTTTTGCTTTTGGTTGAAGATTCAAATCCAATCAACTAATTAATAAGCCAAATTTCTATTTTAAATAATCAACATGGTTGACGATAATGTAGGTCTAGAAGGAACGGTGCTCATGCTGACCTATTTACAAATTTGCTAGCAATTAAGTCCACTTAATGAAACGAACAATCAAAATATTTTGAGGGATCAACAAATGGAAGTGTTGTTGAATCAAATTAAAATTTATCTTCTAAAACCTTATTTAGGGGAGAATAAAGAGAAGAAGCCTAAGGTTGTGGACGACTGGTTAACCAAGTAGACCAGTTATTTTAATTTACATGCAATTGTTGAAGGGAAAAAAATCGAGAGCATGGTTTTGTTCTTCCGAGGAAAGGCTTTTTCGTGGTGACGTGACTTGCAACCCAAGTCCACTATGTGAGAAGAATTCATAGAAGTATTCAAAACTCATTTGTGGTTGCAGACGATTCAAACTATTACCAAAGATTTGTAAGTTGCAGAATGGAGACGTGGAGGTTAGACTCTTACCTAAAAGAATTTATGGATTTATGAAACAAAGTTCCATTATTTGATTCAAAACTAGCACTCTAGCAATTTATCCTAGGTCTATCAGTAGACTATCAAAATGAATGTAAGATAAATGTGCTTCA
This sequence comes from Diphasiastrum complanatum, assembly GCA_029204225.1. Classification (NCBI taxonomy): domain Eukaryota; kingdom Viridiplantae; phylum Streptophyta; class Lycopodiopsida; order Lycopodiales; family Lycopodiaceae; genus Diphasiastrum; species Diphasiastrum complanatum. Next base: position 6,511,268 of record CM055104.1, on the reverse strand, counting down.
GACCTTTGATGATGTCGTACAAGTCGCAAAAGCTTATGATTCCATGGTGGTGGCATCCAAAAAGCAGTTTCAGGCTAATCCATAAGTACCCAACCCAAAAATAAAGGAAGAAAAGAGTTCATGTTGAATATCGGATCAGCGCGCACGATGGGAAAATAAACCAATCAATAACTACAAGGACGCGTCGAACCGATATTGAAAAATTTATACCTCTGCATCAACCATTTTCAGCTTTGAGTATGCTTTTGCGTTTGGTACTGGAAAGAGTTCCAGTATTTTCTATATATGGGTCCTGGCAGTTTTGTGTGTGTGTGTGTAATAGAGTCCATCTTCAAACAAACTGGATTACACACACCCTCATCATTGACGTACAGGGACAACACATATAAGCTCCAATGATCACTGAAATCAGAAAACAAAAAATTTATGAGAAACAATGTGAAATCAAAATTCATATGAAAAATTCAATAAAATAAAATCTGAAAAATAGACACTTACTTTGTTATGTATGGCAGCACGAGAATTGGAGTATCCAGTCTGACGTATTGGAGCATATCATCGTGCAAACTTTTGAAATCAGGAAAATTAAATGCTGCCATGAATTGAAGGGGAAACAATGCAACGTCTATAAACAATGGGGTCTGGAAGAACTCCATCCAGTATGGAATTGCCCCACCTCCTACATTGTCCCCTAGCATTTTATCCCTGCTTTCTAATTCACTAGTATCTAAACTAGAAAGCGGGAGACCAACATTGGTCTTCGACATCCTAAAACTGTATCGAGGACCTAAACCTTTAAGATACGTGTTTAACAATTGGTCATACTATACATATTGAGAACTATTTACACAGGCAGGTGCAGGGGGTGATGGAAGTAACACTGATAAACCACATAAAGAATTGTCATTCAAAATTGATTCTACCTTTACACTAACAAAATCAGGAGGACGTGAACTAATATTTACGGGTTTAGGAGGAGGAGGAGATTTAGGAGGTGGAGATTGGTTAGGAGAGGAAGATGTAGCATGATAAGTTAAAGATGGAGTGGAAGGAGAAAAAGGAGACTTATGAGAAGAATTAGGAGGAGAATGCCTAGAAGAAAGAATAATATTCAAAGGAGATGGCTTGGAAAAATCCCTCGCTTTAGATGGAGGGTCGAGAGACCTCCTCTTCTTTGAAACACTCCCGCTCTGTATACGAATAACAAGCCGAGTTGGTTGAGATTGCTTTTGTTTTCTCCCCTCTGAATCTTGTTTTGGAGGAGAGGAGGGAGAAGGTCTAAAGTATTCAGCAAACTTGTCATATGTGTCCCGAAGCCTGAACACAATGTTGAAATCCTTGAGCATGATGGTCACTCTCTTGTCATGGACAGCTGCAACAACAGTATCAGAAAAAAATTTCACCTGAAATCCTCATATGCTGTGTGCGGCGTCTCAATTGCCATTATCATCCAACTCACATCTGCAGATAGACTTCTTGTCACCTGCCTGATGGACCTCTGTATGTGAGATTTCTGAATCAGAAGATTATTTGTCTTATGAAGCTTCTGAATATCCTTGAGCCAGGGTGGGTCTCTTCTTCTGTCCCTTGGCCTAGGAGGAGGTGGTGGTAGACAAAGGAATGGCTTTTGTGTTCTACATATCTGCTGAAATTCCAAATGATGAGTCTGTTGAATCTTCAACTATTCCATTGATCAAAGCATCTGCACCTTCTCCAGTTGATGTAAATGATGCAGATACTGATATAGGGGTTGAAGTTGAAGCTTCTATGGCTTCACATTATCAAAAAACTCTCCCTCGTTCTATAATCCTCTCTGATTCTCTTCCATCTGCATCTTTTCTTAATCAATTAACTCTACTCGAAGTTCCTTTACATTTTATAAATAATGAATGTTATATTTCATTTAATGATATAGAAGATGTATTGAATCTGAGAGAGGATGAAATCCTCTCAATTTTTGCTCAAAATTTATCAAAATTTTCTGACATTGTTGATTACTCATATGATGACCTTGAAAGTGAGATAGATTATGATAAAGATGGCAATTGGAAATCTGGCAATGAGGCCTTGGAGGCCATGATTGAAAAATCTAAAGCCTATGAAAAGACTTTGCCTACAGAGGAGAAATTTTTGGAATTTCAAAAAAGATATCCCCCTAGGGCTAGATATATCCCCTCCGGAAATGTAGAGGCCATTGGAGGACATGACATCAGCAGAGCAAACATCATTGATTACGATGATAATGATATGGTAAGTAGATATTATATTGGTATTGATATTGTTCAGTTTTCTTATTGAGTTTACAGTTTATGTATCATTCTAAATTTATTTTCTTTTCTCGTTTACATGATGTTATTGAAATAGATGCCTTTGGTATGAGACATGGAGGCGTCCGAGGTGTATCAATCGGAAGAAAAGATGTTTCTCTATCTCATTATTTGAAAAACTTTCAAAATAATGAGATTTGTATATATCATTTATCTTATAATCCATATGCAACCACTGTCATTATGGCCATCAAATCATTATCAGTTTGTTTAGGAGGCCATAAGTATGCAAGAGAAACATATAAAATAATTTTTGTGAAGAGAGATTTGGCTATTAAGATATTGGGTTATACTCCCAATGAGACTACCAAAAGATCATTTGCAATGGCCCTTTATTTGGGTTACGTTGATATGAGCAAGGGGAATGATTTAGAATTTCTGGATCCATATGAAAGGAGATTATTCCTTCATGACAATACCATCCGTCTGAATCTTGAAGAGGATAATGATGATGATTAAATAATTTTCTCTAATAGATTTTTGATATATTACAAGGATCTCTCTTTTGTAATGAATTTGAATGCCTTTCAAAATATTGTAATACTTGGCGAGTTTTTAGCTTGATATCTAAATTGTGCTCTTCTATAAAACCACTAAAAAAGTTGAACTAAATATTTATTTCTTGAATTGTGTCCTCCATGATTTGTTGCTCTATGAAATGCTCCTCTTGCTTGCCAATGAGATTTTTCCATGCCTTGTGATGACCAGATACTTAAGCTCCCATATTCCTTTGCAAAATAAGTTGCATGATGAAGAAGGATGTGCTGCAAACAATAGTTTTGATTAGTTACATCAGTAGAAAAAAATATAAGCTTGAATGAGAAAAATATCAGATAATAATATAGATTAGCACCATGCAATGAGTAATGTTGTCTTTTCCCCAACAATCATGTACAAATTTTACAAATGTGGTGCAATGATTTTGCAAAGTCCTCATATCTTCTGATGATAGGTTTTTTTTTCTGATAACACCTATGAATTTGTCTAAGTTGGTCCACACTTGTCCCTTTTCCACTCGATTATTTTCTTCCAGTGTTCGTGTGGCTTGAACAATTTCTCTCCAAATTTCATATCTGACACTTGATTCTTTGCATGTGTGATTGGATAAAAATTTCTTGCTTTAGCACCTCCAATTGATGGCTTATTAGGAACGTTTCCTTTTTTCCCTGAGAGTCTATCACTTTTTTCAATTGTGACATTCCCTTTATATAGTCCTGCATTTGACAGAACTATTTTCAACCTCCTAATTGCTGCTTTAGCCACTGACTCTGGTTTATGATTCCATGCTAGTAGAATATGCAAGTATATTAGTTTTTCAATAATACGAACCTCAACATGCAATGTGCATATATGAACATATTTTAATGGAATTGGCAGAACACTTTTCATATTTAGATCTTCAGCTTCTTGTGTTGGGCTAGTATTTGTTGATCGTCCCAAATTCATATTGTAGCAATCCTTCATGCAATAAAGACATGGATGTTTTGATGTTGCCCCATGAGAGACATTATACATACATTTTAATATTTTCAAATCCCTTGCAAGGTGCCATTGAATTTGAAAACTTCCATGGTTTTCGACTGTAAATTTCTCACCCTCCAAATGTCTCTTTATAATCTCGTCATAGTTTGTTCTTGAAAATATCCATGATAGTATTTTATGGTCCTCTTTCAAGACCTGTAGAGAAACAAGTAATGCATCACATGTCAATAAAAATTGGCAAGGTATGATCTGTTAATATAGATATTCTAAATGAAAATTGAAATGTATACCTGGAATGCCGCCAACCACCATATGTGATTTTCCGATTGAACACTAAACATTCGATCATCTGTATCTGAAATTTTGTTCATCAAAGTGACACTCACACGTTCCAACTTCTGACCCTTGATGATTTCAAATTCGTCCAATTTTATTACAATAATGATCTTTCCATTTACTTGATGTTCGTCTAGTTTATAGAATCAAATAATGTATTTTAGAACATTTTCAATATCAAGGAAAATATTATTGCAATCGTTGTAATTGAGCTCACCATATTCTGATTTGTATAATTCAGTTATATGAAGTGGTTGACCAACTACTTTGAACATTCCATCATTATAAAAATTTCTAGCTAATCTTACCCGATATGGACGCGGAAGATTAATTTTTTTCACCATCACTTGGGAAAAAGCTTCTTTAACTATTCTAAAAATAGGAGAATAAGCATTTCTGCTAATTCCAGATACATCACATGCACCTTGTATCACATTCGCATCCAAGTATGATTGAACCTTAATCAAAACAGTCTCTACAATTTCATTTTTCATTTTTTCAAACTGAGCATTTTTTATCATTTCCTTTGCTGACTTTCTTGGTAAAACATGATTTAAAGATGATCCAATGCATGAACAATCTGTTAAATAGTTCTTTGTCACCAAACGTAATCTGCAACAAACATATGAAACTCAAATTATGTTTAATAAATAAATAATCCATGTTATCAAGTGCAAATCAAACTTAAATGACATATACAAATCAGATAAACAGTTTAGATGACAACATACTTGAATGTTCGAATTCTTTTTTTTCTGATTACCGCTATGTGTAGATAGGTCATCAATATTCTTCATCGGTACTCTCTTTCTTTTTCTTTTCATCATTAACTTATTGATAACTTTTAGATCAACAGCAGATTTTAAACTCTCGGATCGCAACTTTTCCATGGATTCTAACATTTCTTGGTTTGATCCTCGAAGAGTAGTGATAGTAGCATTCAACTCTGACATAGCATTCTTGAGTGCATTGTTTTCAGCACTAGTGTGTTGCACATAATGAAGCAATTGTTGATTTGCACGTTGCAATTGTTGATTAGCAAACTGTAATTGTTGATTCAGACAAAATATGCTATGCATTCCAATATCTCGCAACCTTTGACAACATCCAAGTAATCCGCTATTTCCTTCACATACATATCTGAGAAGATGAGTTACGGACTTTAAAAATCTGGACAGAAATTGGTAGCTGGATCCATCCACCCACAAATCTATATTCATATGATTATTCATTCTCAATTCTCTAACTATTGCTGCAGCATTCTCTACAACTTTCGTATTTTTTTTAATAATTGGAGTGCATTCCATCGGAAGAGCAACATGCAAATGGAACATTGTCATTGTTAAAGCTACAATCATGTAAATGAATCTACCAATATAAAATCAATATGAACAGATCTAGCATTCCTTACTTTTGTAATGTTTATGTCACATTGAAAAATCGTCCCGTCTCATATTTCACTCTAAGCATACAGTGATTTCAAAAGTTTTGCCTATCCCGCTTCAGTTTTTGCATTGAGCACACCAAGATTTTCAGTCTTAAAGCTCGTCCTGAATTTGAGAACGAGCATGAAGAGAAGTTATTACATCTCATGCTAAACTAGCTATTGTCTGAAGTTAACCATACTAGTTAAACATCGGGCAAGGCCGAAAACTCGGAAAATGACAACAAAAAATTACCGGTTTGCATTCTCTCTCTACGTAACCTCTCTCTAAAGTGAACTTTCTTAGAATTGGCCCATTTTGAGCCCATATTTTCCCTAATGGAATGAATTATCATATCTTAGAATTTGGATTCTCATAAGTCATGGGTAAGAGATTTTGATCGAGCTATACTTCTCATTGCTGATTCTCAACAGATTTTGTGGATTCTATGCAAGATATTATGGCCCATCTTCTAACTTCTCACTATTGTGTAGCGTGCTCATGAGTCATTGTTGACTTTTAGGGACTTCTGTGGAATCTAGATTCTTTGCACACTTCTACAAGTTCTACAACCTAGAACCTCACTACTGCGGTTATGTTGCGCCGGCGTCTCAAAGGGCATCTGGGACTTGAGCAGTTTCCCCAAGACACACTTAAGTCTAACATTCATCCATCATGAACTCACTGAAAAGCCAACTTAGAAAATGCGACAAGCCTAATAATTCAAACTTAGAAAAACTAGAATCCCAACCAACCCGAAAGCCAACTCAGAAGGTAACCAAAGGCAAAGACAAGTCACACATGAAATCCCAAGGCATAGTGGTCGCCAAATTGACCAAATGGCATAGCGGTGGGCCACACGTCGATGACGTGGACCCTTAGGTGCCTGCGACGCAAAAAGGTTGTAGTAAGGGTGCTTTCACTTGGACCAGTCGTGGAGGCAAAACTGAAATGGTAATCATCCCCAAGGATCAACTTTAATAAATTTGAAAGATATTACATTTATACATAGACTGACTAGTCTCGGGGCCACCAACACGTGCTGGGCATTATGCCTAGATCGTGCTGGTAGAGGGAGGTGAGACCTAGTGATTGGATTCCTGGCGTTGCTTCAGCTGCCCAAGTTTCTGTCTACCTCCAGACTGCTTGCAAGGGTGCAACAGGTACATGTTGATCCATTGGTTCCCTTGGTGTTGGTTCTGGTCCTGCCTCAATATGTGCAGCTGCTACTCCCCCTATAGTTCTAGTGTGATTCGGCGTGCCCTCTCTGTCCTAGAATCTAGTGCTTTCTGGTAAAGCACGTTTTTCTGGACTTACTTTTTATTTGCATACTAAGACAATCCTCATCGTCGATCCGATCATTGCTAAACCACAAACAAGTGACGAAGCTACGTTACCGCCCAACCATAGAGGTACTGCCACCTCTCCCTCGTGCACTGGAGCTATAGACCACCATCAAGCAAGCTCGGATCTCCAATAAACCATGGAGTCCCATGTGAGATATTTCAACAGGTTTAGTCATATTTCGATAAATTGTCAATTGAGGCCAAAACTCATTTTAGACTTAGAGATAAACTTTTAGAAGTTATATTAGTTTAAAATACATTCAATAATCACTATTTGAAAGTGTGAGATAGAATTTGAATTTGGGTACATTGAATCTAGTCCCAAAATAGTAGGGTTTTTCATATTGGAGGGAAAGCCAAGTGACAAAGTAGGGTTTGGACCTGTTTATACATGGTTCTCTTTGGGTTTTACTACTCATTATTGGTGCACTCTCATGATGTTATCTTGCAATTCTATGTGTAGAATGATCATTTATTGCTATTTTCAGTTTCACACGTGTGAAATACAGTAGGGTACTGTAGTTTTACGAACAACATATTTTATGTTTTGGTTCATGTTTGATCAGTATCTCTTATAGTTTGCATCTCATTTTGTATGTAGATGCTGATTTTTCTACATTGGTAGGATTGTTGGTTTGCTCTTTTTTTAACCAAAGATCAAGGACATGGATTTGTATCTTGAATGATCTGAAATCATTCACATGGTATCAGAGCTATTATGTTTTAGGTTATGAAAGGATCAACCACATTTATCAAAGATTTGGAGGAGTTACCAATGCTAGAGCATGCTAGATTGATTTCTACTCAAGAATCTCCATTTTTGCATGTGTAGAATTGATCTTTTGTAGGTCAAAACTCAAAATAGGGTTATGTACTTGATCAATTCCAATTTCACACTTGGTTTACTAGAATTAGCCAATTTTTGGTGCATTATGAAGGTCTCATTGGAGGCTACAAGATGATATATCAAGTTTTTAAAAATTGCATATAGAATTTGAGATATTCAATTTTTTGTGATTTTGTCAAAACCCTAATTTTGATTGGATCTCTAGTTTGTGAGCTTACTGAACTTCATTTGAGTGTGTTTCAATCTTAGGAAGTGGCAAGAATCATTTTATTGAGGATAGATCATAGGTTGATCAAGATTTCACTATTCTATGTGTTGATTTTCTAGCTAGAAGTGCTAGAAGAGATTTGAGAGGTTCCATATCTTTGTGATTTCTTCTTGAGTTCATTTGTTGACATTCAAGAGAGGGCTTTGTGCATTGGAACAGGCTAAAAGAAGAAGATCAGGTCATTGCAACATGGCTACAAGTGGTGAATTCATGCTGGAAGGCAATGATAGGCTCACAAGTAACTATTCATTATGGAAAGTAAGGATGGAATCACTTCTTGAGATGAATGATGTTTTGGATACTGCTGTAGGTTTGGAGGAGAGAACAACAACTCAACAAGATCAAATGAGGTATGAAAAGAGGGCCAAAAGGGCTCTACATATGATTAAGATGAATGTTACTAATTAACTTCTCAAGGAGATTGGTAAGTGCACATCATTTTTGGAGGCTTGGGAAGTTTTGAAGAAGCTTTATGAATCCAAGTCTACATCAAGAGTGCTTAATCTTAGGAGGCAAATCTTTCAAAGTTTGCAAAAGAAGGAAGAGAGTACTCATGCCTTTGTGTTGAGGGTTAAAGCATTCAATGATGAAACAATGATTGTCATTGCATGCTCATCTTTTCTGATCCATTCAGCTCTCCTCGGGTCTCCCTCTAGAGGCTGCACCTCTGAGAGCTCGGTCACCGATCAAATCCCTTCGTCTTTTAGAAGCGTTTTGATTTTGAATTTTCAGATTCAATAATTTGTGCCATTGAGACTGATTGCTACTCTGGTCTGGATTGTTGTAGCCATATTGTGTTGTCTGGAAGAATCACTGCTGAGATATCAGTAGTGATAACTTGTGAGCTCTAATACCATGTTGCGGAAGCGAGGTGGTTCCCTTTTCGTCTTCTTCTTCTTATTCGAAAACCATTTTGTGTCATTGAATTTTCTTTTGCACATAAGTTGTTTATAGAATCCCAGACACGCGACTACACATCACAGAACACATTCTATTCTAGCAATCAAGACAAATGATAGCACAAGATAGAGAGATGCACAAAAATAGAACGACTATATTATCAGTTTAGTTTTTAGAGCGAGATCGTCAGTGGCTCGCTCGTTGGCGGAATGACACTCTACTCTTTCGCTGTGTTCTGCTCGTTGGCAGAGTTTCATGCACAACTATGGTTTCTAGTATTTTTCTGCTCTACTCACTACCTCTCTCTCTATGTCTCTTACAGATCTCTGTATTCAGATTCTTTGTTATGATCCAGAGAGGATCGTTTATACCTCCAATGTGTTGAGTTTACAAGATAGCTAAAATGTAGAATCACAAGACTAGTTAGCGCTAATCAACTAGCTAGTTAGTCTCCGTTGTTGCCAATCATTTCAGCTGGGCGTGAAGCCTGTTGAGCTGCCAGCTAACAGCGTGAAAGATTTTTCTTCGTTCGTTTCGTAATCTCCCGTTTGCTTTCGTTTCTTTCGTAGTCTTTCGTTTTGCGCCCCTTTGCAATTTGCGGTCCTAGAGGTGTGTTTACGATTCACAAATGATTCGCGACTCGTTCATGCTTCGAGTCAAAGACATGTTGACTATTGCGAATCGTTCTCGTTCGACCTTCGTTTCTTGTTCGTGCTGCGACAAAGTTGCAGGAGTTCACCATTTCTGACACTTCCTTCTTGAACCTTGCAGCTTTGTACGTTTAATCCAATTGCCCTTCTTTGCTTGGCAAAGAGTGGCTTGTCGAGCAGTTTCGTGAGCAGATCTGCAATCATATTTTTTGATTTTATATACTGGACTTGGAGCTCTCCTCAAAATCAAATCTCAAATGTGATAGTACGTCAGAGGTATGTGCTTTGTCTTGTAATGGAAGACAGAATCTTGGGACAGATAGATGGCACTTTGAGAGTCCATCATCATCATGCTTGGCCCTCCTTGTGGTATCCTGATTGTCTCCAACATCATCTGTAGCCATACTACCTCATTCGCGACCTTTGAAGCTGCAACATGTTCAGCTTTGCAAGAGGATTGAGCCACCAAGGTTTGCTTTTTGCATATCCAGCTGATTGCAGCTCTACACGCTATTGTACATCCTCCAGTAATGGACTTGCTGTCATCTTTGCAGCTCGCCCAGCTCGCATCATTGTAGTGATGCAGCTCGAACCCTTTTTCTTTGTTTTCAGCTCTGTAGGTTAATCCCACATTCTGGGTACCTTTCAGATACTGTAGGATTCGTTTGGCCATCTGCCAATGTGCCATACCAAAGTTTGCAAAGAATTGGCTCAATGCGTATACAAAGAAAGCCAGATCGGGTCTGGTACAAATTGTCAATTACATCAGACTACCGATTAAGTTCTGGTAGGGTATACTTGCCATCTTCTATTCTTCCTCTTCCATTTTTGGGCAATCTTGTTTCGTGAACTTGGCTCCAGCTATGTGGCTTTCTCTTTGTAGTCCATCATGTGGTACTGCTTCAGCACTTTTCTGGCATACTTTGACTTACTCAAGTGCATTTCACCCTTTGTTCGATCTCTTCTGATCTCCAGCCCTAGGCATTTCGTTGCTTCTCCAAGATCTGTGATTTCATAGCTTTCATAAATCTGACTCTTTGTGTCTTTGATCATCATCAAGGAATTTCTTATCATTAACAAATCATCCACAAAAATGGTCAGCATCACAAAATTTTTTCCTACTCTGTAGACATTGCAGTCTGGTTGAGTAGGATTGAAGTCTAGAGACTTCAGAAGACCATCCGGCTTTTTATACCAGGCTCATGATGTCTGTTTTAGACCGTAGATGCATCTCTGCAATCGACAAACATATTGTCTATTGTCGAGATCTTCATAGCCTTCATGCTGCTTCATGAAGATTTTCTCCTCTAGATCTCCGTAGAACCCATTTATGAGATTTTTATTGATATCAATATAGATTTTTACAATCAAGTTGTGTCCATAGTGTAATACTAGATTGTAATTTTATAGATTGATAAAAAGACATGATGATTGACATGTATTTGCTGATAGTAAATCTCAGTGTTCTTCCATAAGTTGGATTGTTTCGCCAATATCTCTGCATTTGATCTCAAGCTTATGTCTTTTACGTACCTGCATAAAACTAATACAAAGTGAATTACAATTAGTATAGAGATTGTATGAAAAAGTTTTGATAGAAACTATTCATAAAAAATCGAGTGTTTATAGTTACTTACGAGTTTACCATTGAAAATGAATCTGAAGTCTGAAAGTATATCATCTTGTAGTAGCAATAGTTTTCACCTGATGTAATTTAGGCTCCAATCCTCTTCCACCTCAACACATGTCAAAACTGCATCATTGTATATAATTTCAATATTTTTTTGTTTTGAATGTCCACTGGCTTTCAAGTCTTGATCGAGTGGCACCCATTTACCTTTGTTTTTTTTCCATCATTGATAATGGAAGCATAAGCTCAACATTTGTTTTTCTATTTGATAATGAAAGCACATGGAAGACATTTTAATTCTGCATTCTATTTTTCCATCTGATCTTTTGTCCCAACCTTCATCCATAAGTTCAGATAATAAACTATTTGATAAAATTTTGCATACAAAGATCGTTGGGATTTTGTGTAATTGACACTTGAAAAGAAATCCACAAATATATTCAAAGAAATAAATCAACTCAATCTGACTGTTTTTTATCTCGTGCTTATCTTTAATGAATTTTTTACATCATTATATAGCTTGCAATGAAATGATTCTAAAAATGTAGCATCTGGAGCAACCAATTCATCAGTTCCAAAACTAGGTAATGGAATTGGGACTATTTGTCCAAAATCTCCTTTTGTATGAGGAATGTACATTGATTCATAAAAAAAGATCCCACTATCAACTAGAACTTTTGTAGTTCTACCTCGATATTGTAGATGTCCAATATCAGTGTGAATAACATCTAACACATTTTGAGTGTGAAGAATCTACTTCAAAGATGTAACTTGGTAGTTATGTCTCTCACATCATATAGCGAGTTCATGATGTCTCAAACTTCTTTCGAAGTTTTGGCTTTAGCTCCATGGCCAATCTGAGTATCTGATATATTAAAGACAATAAGTGCGAAAGCTTTACCATCCTTTAATTTCCATTTTGAGTCGTCTGTGTCATCTTCAGGCTTTTCACTTCAATACCTGTAACAACACCCCACAACTCGTTGGTGATTAGCAAGGTCTTCATCTTAAATTTCCATAAATGATAATTAGATCCATTCAGCTTGTTTGCAATAAGACCATTTTTACTTTGAAAATCCATCTGGAACTTAAGTCTGTTGATGTTAAGAGAGATATCGTGTTGTGGAAATCAATTTTCTAATACCGAAACAAATTGATTCGAGCTAAAGAATAATTTGATATCGCAAAAGATATCAAGTATAAGAGCTTGCGCTCTGATAGAGTATTAGGCCTTGAAGAAGAATCAATGCTTTGACACCATGTTGAAAAGAGGTGTGTAAAAGATAGGTTGAAAAGAATTTAATAAAAAGAATTCAAACGACAAGAAAGAAAACTTATCGTGCCTACGAAATAAACTATCTTTCTCTTTCTCTATGCATGACTACGCCTATCAATTTGGAACAAAACAATAGTGAGAAATCGCATTCAATCTTACAGTAACTAACTTTGAAATCATTAGTACTACAGTGATTACGCAGCCAAACGTTTAAGCATTGAATTATCAGACAAATAATTTGTCACAAAGAATTACAGAAACGCATACATTGTGAGACAAACCTGAACGCAATAAGAAGATAGTATTGATTCAGTATGAAAATGAAACAAATGTAAATGAGTACAACAAGTTTGCGGATCAAAGCTACGTACTCTAAGCTATCTTTTAGGGACTAAAATTAAGTCTGAATTAAGCGCAACGCTGAAAAGTAGTAAGCACAATAGCAATCTCTAATCAACTCTAAAGAAGTGAGCTAGAATGTTCAAGAGTGTGGCAAAGGAGGAGATCACTCAAGTGGAGACCTTATCAATGTGTGATCTTGCTAGAATTGAGGAGGAGCATCAAAGAGAGGAAGATATTGAAGATCAACCTCAAAACATGAGAGTTCCAATGAGGTCCTCAATGACAAAGGCCGAGTCATCAAATTGCATGCAAATTGTCCATTCAAGTGTGCACCTTGCAAGGGTGGAGAGCATTGGAGAGTATACTATTTTTGAATAGTTTTTGGATAGTATTAGTAGACATGAAGTGGCTTGTTTCTGAATTTTAAGATTGATGTTTAGTACTTTGTATGACAAGACAATGAAGTTGAACGCTTTCAATTCTACATTTGTTGTTAAAAAAGCAATTTCATTGTATCACTATTTTTGTAATAGTTTGAATAGAGTCATAAAAGCTGAAACATCATTTTTTTTGGAAATCTTTGTGTCCACATGCTTTGTGCATGATCATTCCAATCTAAGAACCAAAGATTATCCTCAATGATAGGAATAATGGTAGTTTTTTTATCTTCAAGTAGAGATTGTAGAATCTACATGTTTTCCACCAAAGAAGTTGTCAATGGTGGAAATGTGATCTTTCAAGAGTGGAAGATTTGTAAACTTGAAGAAGCACCTTTGGATCAACACCTTATTCAAATCATTGATGGTTTGGAGTCAAGTCAAGTAGAGGAGCGAGCTCAAGACCGAGGATTCCAAGAAAAACCTTGAGTATCAAGATGGACCCATCAAGGCTCAATCATATGGATCAAGCAAGGCAAGTTGTCTTTGGCAACATTATGTATGCACTTAATAGCTTAATCGATGTATCTTCAAGTGCACAAAATGCCTTGGAATCCATGGCTTGGCATGATGTATAGTTTTTGAAGTGTGCTACATGTATATAGACACATTTATGGAACATCTTGTAAGGGATCCTTTAAGAGGTGGTGGAAGATCTTTCATGGACATCATTCTCTATTGGAGTCTACTTTGGCTTAGAAATGCATGACCTTTCTAAAAATCTATTTCAAGGCCTAGAATATAGTGAAGAACTCCTAAGTCCTGCATTTTAAACTCAGTGCCAAGTGCATGCTTAGTTTCTTCAACTAACTTCTCACTGTTTCTACAAAGAACGATATCATCTACATAGACGAAAAGAATAATTACAAAGTTATCTACAAAGTTATAATACTAAGAAGGGTCATATTCACTTAGACAAAATCCGAGTGATATGAGATAAGAATTGAGCCTTGCATACCAAGACCTTGGTGCCTGTTTCAGTCCATACAAACTTTTGAACAAAAGACAAACTTTTGATTCATCACCTTCCATCACAAAATTTGGAGGTTGCTCCATATAAATCTCCTCCTCAAGGTAACCATTGAGAAATGCATTATAAACATCAAACTAGAACATACTCCATTTGTGAAAACATGCAAGAGAGATGAGTATTCAAATTGTTACCATCTTTGCAACTGGTGCAAAGGTATCTTCATAATCAAGACCTTTAATCTGAGAGTAGCCTTTAGCACAAAGTCTTGCTTTATACTTATTGATAGATCCATCATGATTATACTTGATTCTGAATACCCACTTACATCTGATCACATGCATGTTGTTTGCTGGCTCCACAAGCTCCCATGTGTTATTTGACATCAAGGCTTCAAATTCTTGGGTCATTGCTTCAACCCACTTTTTGGATTGAAAAGCTTCTTGGACATCCTTAGGCTCTTCATCTAATATAAAAAGTGCATGATAGGAAGTTTCACCTTCCACTTGCCTTCCTTCTTCATCATATGTGAGCCTCCTTGGCTCAGATCTTGCTCGTGTAGATCTTCTTGGTGTGATAGCTTGAATATGCTCCTCCTCAAGCCTCGGCCTCACCTCTTCTTGAATAACATCAAGGTTGATAATTGATCTTGCATGAGTCTCTTTGATCTGAACATCATCCAAGTTAAATTTTTGATCTTCATTGTGAAGTATCAGAGCCAAGTACAAGGCCATTGATCTGTGTTTGAATCTAATCCAGTTTTAGCAGGTTTTGTTGCAAAACGCTAGTATTGGAAGGGCGAGCTGGTATCCAGGTTTTGGTGAAAGGATTTGATCCCAAACGTTTTCAGGATCAAAATCCGTACTGTTCACACGTGTGGGCATCTCTGAACCAGCATTTAATAACCCATATTCATTGGATCATAGAGAATTCATATGGTGTCAGTTTGATGTAATTTTTGGTGCAAATCCTAGAATAAGCTACCAAGATCACTTGCCATTGATTAGTTCTGAATTTGTTTCATGAAAACTAATTAATCTAGGCTGATTTTGGACCTTCTTAAAGTGGAAACCAGGTCTTGAAAGTACATCAAAGTGAATGAGAGAGATAGAGTCAGTTTTTGTCCAAGAACAGCCAAGATTGGCAAGATTTGCTTGAGTGTCGTTTTCATCTCATCTTATCTTCATTCAGCTTGTGAGGGAGTGATAGAACTGTGATTACAAATCCATCTGTTGGATTAGAAGTCAACATTTGAGTGAAACACTGCAAGTTAGAAACCTTTTGTGAGTTTCAGGTCCGAACAAATCTATATCTTGTGTGTAGAATCTTGCTAGTAAGATGGGATCAGTGGGAGCCTACCTTCTAGAAGCTAGTGAGAGGTTAAATTCTACCAATTATGCCATTTGGAAAGTGAGGATGGAGTCACTAATGGTGCTCCAGGATCTTTATGAGTTTCTAATAGATGATGAAAATGAACCTCTAGGTGCACAGGAATTAGTGAGATACAAGAATAGGTCTAGGCTTGCACTTCACTGTATTAAGATGAATGTAAGCAATGATCTTTTAAGGGAAATATCATCATGTAAGAGTGCTAAAGAGGCTTGGGAATCTTTAAAATCTATCTATGAGTCTAGTAACACTTCGAGGGTTCTCATGCTTAGGAATCAGATTCTACAAAGCATGAAGAGGAGTGATGAGAGTGCACAAGAGTATGTGCTAAGAATCAAGTCTCTTAATAGGGAGTTAGCTTCCATTGGAGAGAAGATTCAAGATAGTGAGCTTGTTCAGATTGTCCTAAATGGTCTAGGGAGTGGCTTTACAAATTTGGTCCAAAGCTTTGCAATCTAAGGCACTTTGCCTACTATAGAAAAGCTACACAGTGTATTAGTAGCTGAAGAGTGTAGGATGTTGCATACCAATGCAAGAATGAATGCTATTTCTCTGCAGGATGGTGATGAGAAAGCTAATTTCTCATTCAAAAGCAAGAAGAAGACCAATGGCAAGAAGAAGCACGTCAAGGAGACCAAGGAGGAGGATGAGGCTTCAAGCTCAAAGGGCAAGATCAAAGACAAGTCCAAGTACAAATGTTTTTTCTGTGGAAATAAAGGACATTTTGCATCAGAATGTCTCAAGAAGAAGAAGGCACAAGAGAGCAAACAAAGCAACATTGCACATCAGGAGGAAGAGGAGGATGAAGAGTCATCCTTGATGGTTTCCAACAAACCACCATCATCCAAGAGCAACACCAATGATTCTTGGTGGATTGATACTGGGGCAAGTTCCCACATGACATATCAAAAGGACATATTCTCCACCTTACTTTCTTACAATGACTTACATAGATCAATCTATACTGCAA
The DNA here is from genome assembly GCA_029204225.1 of Diphasiastrum complanatum. Taxonomy (NCBI): domain Eukaryota; kingdom Viridiplantae; phylum Streptophyta; class Lycopodiopsida; order Lycopodiales; family Lycopodiaceae; genus Diphasiastrum; species Diphasiastrum complanatum. The sequence goes on along the minus strand of CM055104.1, from coordinate 6,494,674 downwards.
GTAGTCAAGAATGTAAGATAAGTGGAATAGGAACAATTCCCTTGTATGTGGGATCATCCAAAAGGATGAATCTAGATAATGTTCTTTATGTTCCTGAGTTAACCAAGAATTTGCTTAGTGTTGGCCAGTTAATGGATAATGCCCTAGATGTACAATTTAAGCATGGAGTTTGTTCCATCCTTAGAAATGATGAATGTATAGCCAAAGGTTTTAAGCAAGGTAGATTGTTTAAGCTTGATGCTAATATTGCAGTGGAGAGTGTTAACTTGGCAAAGGTGGAGCTATCAAAGGTGGAACTGTGGCACAAAAGGTTGGGCCACCCCAACTACAAAGCCATGGAATCTATGGCTACAAAGGAGCTTGCAGTTGGACTCCCCAAGCATTTGTCAAAGTGTGGGAAGAGATGTGAAGCATGCAGCCTCTCAAAGTCTCACAAGCTACCCTTCTCAAGATCTACATCAAGATCAAACTCTCCTCTTGAACTCATCCATTCGGATGTTCATAGTTTTTCACATGAGTCTAATGGTGGTGCCAAGTACTATGTAATCTTCATTGATGACTATTCTAGATTTTGTTGGATGTACCTCTTGTCTAGCAAATCAATGGTGTTTGATTCTTTTGTAAAGTTCAAGACTTTGGTAGAAAATCAACTTAGTACCAAGATTAAGGTATTAAGGAGTGATAATGGAGGTGAATATATCTCCAATAAGTTGATTGACTTTTGTATTTCTAATGGCATAAAGAGAGAGTTGTCATGTCCATACACCCCTCAACAAAATGGAGTGAGTGAGAGAAGAAATAGATCTCTTTGTGAGTGTGCTAAGGCCTTAAGGCTAGATGCTTCTCTATCCAAACCATTTTGGGGTGAAGCAATGACTTGTGCTAACTATTTGTGCAATAGATTGCCAAACCAAGCCATTGGAGGAATCACACCATTTGAAGCTCTATTTGGAGAGAATCCCAATCTCAAAGATCTCAAAGTTTTTGGATCCACTTGCTATGTACACCAATCCTTGGATAAGAGAAGGAAGGATGATGCAACATCCATCAAAGACATCTTTGTGGGATATGGTGAGAATAGCAAAGGTTATAGAGTCTTCAATCCCATCACTAGCAAGGTGATAGTGAGTAGGGATGTTATTTTTGATGAAGGACATGCTTGTGATTTGGATGATAATGCTACTAATCATCTTGATGCCAAGGATCATGCTAGGATGGAGGAGGAGCTTCCAAGTGAAGAAGAACTTGAGGATCCACGTCAAGATGCAAGAACTCCAAGAACTCCAAGAAGATCTACAAGGGCAAGATCCGAGCCATTGAGGCTCACCTATGATGGTCAAGGTGATCAAAGGGAAGGCTCATCATCTTTCACATCTTACACCTTTCTTACTTCAATGTTAGATGAGCCAACATGCTATGAAGAAGCTTGTAAGTCTAAAAGTTGGATGGATGCTATGCAAGTAGAGTATGATGCTCTTATTGAGAATCATACTTGGGATCTTCTGGATCTTCCTCAAGGGAAGAAACCTCTTGATTGCAAGTGGGTGTTTAGATTGAAGTATAATCAAGATGGATCAATAAGCAAGCATAAAGCTAGGCTTGTTGCCAAAGGTTTTTTACAAACCAAAGGTTTTTTACAGACCTGATCTTAGTTATAGTGTTGGAAAGTTAAGCCAATTCATGCAAAGTCCTTTGGTTTCACATTGGAAGATGGCCAAAAGAGTTCTTAGATACATTTCATTCACTAAGAATTTTGGTATTTTGTATAGAGGAACTAATCTTGGCTTTAGAGCCTATAGTGACTCGGATTTTGTAGGTGACAAAGTGGATAGAAGATCAACAAGTGCCTTTGCCACCTTTCTATGTGATGGAGTAGTATCATGGCTTTCCAAAAAGCAAGATACCATCTCCCTATCTTCCACAGAATCCGAATACAAGGCCTTGACATCAACATGCAAGGAGGTCTTGTGGTCAAAAGGCTATTGGTGGAGCTTCATGTCATGGAGGAGGAGATCCCTATCATCTATTGTGACAACCAATCAGCCCAATCACTTGCAACTAATCCTACATTCCATGCAAGGAGCAAACACATCGAAATTGCTCATCATTTCGTGAGGGAAAAAGTGCAAGCTAAAGAGATCAAGCTCCAACACGTGCCATCATCAAGTTGCTTGGCTGATTTGTTTACTAAACCTTTACCTAGAGATTCGTTTGTCAAGCTTAGATTTTCAATTGGAGTTATTGATAAAAACATTGTGATCTCCAAGGCTAGATTTGAGGAGGAGTGTGAAAAATTGCCTACATTGGCAAATCTAGCCATGTAGAATATTGTACATTTTGTCAATATTGTTTGTTGGTTACTTAAATGGCCAAAGTGCCACTTGTACATACACACCTAAAGTAGGTTACCACGAGTCAAGAGGAGTGGTTGTGTCTATTTGGTAGTGATTCCTACTTTGTAGGATCTAGACCATGATTTATGATGAGATTTGTACCTTCCATGCACCTACCAAGCATGACTCTTGGATCTAGGCTAGGGTTTTCACATTAGGGCAAGAAAGTGGAGTCTACTTCCTTATTACATGCTGGATTTTCACCTAGCTTTGCAAAAGAAGTGTGTTTTACTATGTATTCCTATTCTCCATAGTGAGAAGATAGAAACTTTTTGGAGCCTCAAGGAGAAACTTGAGTTTCCTCTCATTGTATGGCGATTACTCTATTTTTCCAATGAAACCCAGCTTTGGCACTTTGTAAACACTGTCTACAGGCCGTACTACAGCCTTATTTCCACACGTGTGGAGTTGGATTAGACTATTTGATCAATGCTTTGATTGTCTCTACTTGTTTCCTATCAGGCTGCTAAACTAGATCTTGTTTTCTGATGACTAGTTTCTGATAGATTGTTTAACAAGCATACAATCACCTTGTGGATCATTCAAAGATCCATTTATGGTCCTGAGTACTGTACTTTTCACACATGGAAGACCACATCTCTACTAACAACATTTTTGTCAGTAGAGGGCAAATAAATCTTGTATGCTTTTTTAGTAGATGCATAACCTACAAAAATTCCTTTTACTGCACTAGGATCTTCCTTCTTCCTAGTTTCTAGAGGTACATGCACAAAGCATATATAGCCAAAAATCCTAAGATGATCTACCTTAGGCTTTTTCTTATACATCATCTCAAATGGTGTCTTTCCTCCTATTGCAAGATTTGGAAGCCTATTACAAAGATAGTTTGCACATGCAACTGCCTCTCCCCAAAATTCTTTAGGCAGAAAATCTTCCAGCCTAATGGCTTTTGCACATTCACACAAAGTTCTATTTTTTCTCTCAACAACTCCATTTTGCTGAGGAGTATATGAACAAGAGAACTCTCTTTGAATACCCTCTCTCTCACAAAAATCTTTAAACTTATTGGAAGTGTATTCCCCTCCATTATCACTTCTTAAAGCTTTTATCTTGTAAGGAAACTGCTTCTCTACATAAGCTATAAAAGTAAGTAAAACATTATAAACCATGGCTTTTGAAGACAACATATAGATCCAAGAATGTCTTGTATAATCATCTACAAAAGAGACAAAGCTATGGTTGAACCTTAGCCTCGACCCTTGCCTACCTACATCACGAGGCCTAGATAAACGTCATGAGCTGACCACCAATGGAAGAGCTTTTCACTCTTCTAGAGAGAATGAATAACAAGCTCATGGAGATCCACCTCTGTATACATAGTCCAGGTGGGGTCATTTTTGACCATAGGAGTCTCACATGACCAATGACACTCGACAGTTGTGCACACTGACACGGGTCCATAACAAAGAGTCATCACACGCCAACTGTTGCATGCCCTTATGGGTATGTAACACCCAGAATAATCAGTCCAGCTCTCAGATATGGGTCCTGGGAGCTATCCCGATAGGTAGAATCAACTAGGCTCATAGACATGGTTCCCAAGAGATGACTAGGCCATGACTCAAGCTCCATAGGTAGCTCATGACTTTTGACTATTTGACTTGCTCACCACAGGTCGGAGGCTCAGTCTCTGACTTTCTAACTTGCTCTTGTACTTTAGGGAGTGTTACTCTTAGAGTCTTACAAGGCACAATAGGTGCACCCGATTCAGTGCAACTTCTTTAAAATCCAAATATCTATGTGCCACGTGAAAAATTCAACTAGTTTAGTTGAGTAATTTTGGCAATTTTGAGGCCAATATGAAATTTCAACTTAGAGGTAGATTTATATTTGTCAATAAAGGCCTAAATAGTGTTTGTACTATTTTTGGCAAGTAGATATGTGAATGAGATCAGATCTGGACCCATTCTAATTGTCTAATCTAGATACATTGCATCTAGTCACTAAAAACTAGGTTTTTGGTGAGGTACCTAGAAGTTTTTATTTTAGGGCAAGTGGCCAAATGACATTTTAGCAGATATAAATAGTAGTACCAGCGTGGTAGAAGTATTTTTGTATTCTCATTTTATGTGGAGAATTCATCTCTTTTGATTCGATGTCTATCTCATGTGTATTTCTCAAAATATCTTGATTTTTGGTGTGTAGAATGTCATTTTTATTGTTGATCTTGCATCCATACGTGTGAAGGACATTACACTATTGTTGTTGTATGGAAATAGATAGTACTATATTGGATCTTAGTGCTTATGATCAGATCTTAGTGATTTATGCAATAATAGCTTGTGTAAAGTGATGATTTCTATTTTGTAGCTAAATCTAGATGTGCACCCAAATTAGGCCAAGATCTTGTTGATCCATTAAGTGTATTTTGGATATGATTTTTTTCACATGGTATTAGAGCAGGTTTTAGTCCAAAGTTGGAGTATTTTCTAAATCTAGAGGTGGATCTGAGGGCCCCATTGATTCTATCTAAATTTGGATTGGTTTCTAGCTCAAATCATGAATTTTCAAGTCTAGAAATTGGATCTTTGTGATCCTAGCATCATTTTAGGTCAAATCACTTGGAGTAGGCCGATTTTTGACACCGCTTACTGGAATGTCGAGATGAAAATTGCTTATGGTTGTGGATGTTACATTCTACTAGTTGATGTATCAAGATTCTAGCTTTTGCATACAACTTTTGCTTGATTCAATCTTTTACATTTTTGGAGTTATTCTAAATTTGATAGAATCTCTTGTTTTTAAGTTGCTGGACTTTTCCAAGAGTGTGATTCAATCTTAGGTGTTATCACAAGCTCATCATATTGTATTTAGATATATTGTGATTAAGAAATCAACATTCTATGTGCTAGGATTTGCTAGAAGAGAGAAAATGAGAGGCTAGATTGTTTCCAAATCTTTGTCATTTCTTTGAGTTTCATTTGTTGATTTTCAAGAGAGTGTTAAGTGCATTGGAATAGGTTCAAAGAGAAGATCAATCATTGCAACATGGCAACCTCAAGTGGTTTCATATTGGAAGGCAATGATAGACTTGCCTCAACAAATTATTCAACTTGGAAGGTGAGGATGGAGTCTTTGCTAGAGATGAATGATTTGATGGATATTGTTGTAGGTGTAGAGGAGAGACAAGAGGGCAAAGAAAGCTCTACATGTGATCAAGATGAAGTGTCTAAAAAATCAAGCTACAAACCCATGCTCAGGATTGCTTTTTCAGATTCATATTTTGCAAAAGACAGGTTGGATAGGAAATCCACAAGTGCTTACACTATATTTCTTGGAGGAAATTTGGTTTCTTGGCTGTCAAAGAAGCAGGCAACTATTTCCTTATCATCCTATGAAGCTGAATACAATATCTTACAACCACAACAAAGAAGGTTTTATGGATCAAAAGGTTACTTTTGGAGCTTAAGTGCTATGCAGATGAAGATTTACCAATTATCAAGAATGATAACATTTCTGCTCAGGCTCTTGCAAATAATCCAGTCTTTCATGCAAGGAGCAAGCATATTGAAGTGGCTCATCATTTTGTAAGAGAAAAAGTCATTGGAAGAGAGATCTCATTGGAGCATGTTTCATCTTCAGATTGTGTTGCAGATCTTCTCACCAAGCCTCTACTCAAGAATGTCTTTATGAAGATGAGGTCTAACCTTGGCCTAATTTTGAAATCTATGTTAATAGGAACATAAATTTTAAGGAGGAGTGTGAAGATTATTAAAATATTATCTTCCTATCTCGAGTTTGGGGTCATGTCCATGACAATTTCCACTAGATTTCATATTGTACATATAAGGAGTGTGAATTGAGCACATATCCTTCTAGTGTAGCTCGGATTTGAGTTAGAGAGGTTCAATTATGATGACATGCAGATGTTTAGATAGCATGCAAAGTCTTATTGTATGCATGCAAGCCACATGCAATCAGTGCATGCAACATGCAAAGTAGTTTATGTGATCTACACATGTCTAGGCAGCTTTATGAGTTGACATGCAGTACATGCAACATCCATGCATGCAGTTACACATGTGAATCTCTGGTAGTGAATTAGTTCAGTTAAGTGGACTTTCCATGCAACTCCACTGTAGAAATTCGAGTCTCTCTCATGTAGGAAAAGTTGGGCATGTTTTGCCATATTTGTGAATATTGAGATTTTGGTGTTTTGGACTCATTCTCTCTCTACTCGAGTTTTCTATGTATGATTTTCTCTCTCTACCTGAGAGCAGCCTCCTTTTCCCATACTGAACACTTAGAATTATTTTTACATTCATTTCTCATAGTGAAGAGTTAGATTTTTTCATCAGATGTATGCCATTGTGCTCTTGCCTTAGATTTTTCAAGCATACTGTTCTTTGATCAATCTTGTGCAATCACAACACCTCAATAAGATCCTGTAGGGTGTGGTGAAGCTCACACGTGCTAAAAACTTCACAATGGTGGTATGGAACACCATGGCTTATCAAAGATCCAAGCTGGCTTGATGGTGGTCTATAGCTCAAGTGCACGGGGGACAGATGGCAATACCTCTATGGTTGGGCGGTAACATAGTGTTCGTCATCTGTTTGTGGGATTAACATAGCGTTCATCACTTGTTTGTGCTTTAGGATCAACGATGGGGATTCTAACATTTTATCAGAGCCACTGATAATTGTGTATGAGGTGCAATGGTTTAAGCTTTTGGTTGATGTTCTAGGAAGGCTTAGTTGTCTTCGTTTAATTGAAATGAGCAACTTTGCTTTTTGCTTAGTCTCAGTCCGAGGTCGTTTGGATAGAAAATGAGCCACGTTTGCTAGTTGTGGTGGAAGTGTTGGATTTTTCTCCTACAAATCGACTAATCGACATTTTAAATCTTCGTCCAACTTTTATCTAGACCTGTAGATTTATTCGTGTTTTTACACTGCATAACTACTCGAAAACGGTTTATAGTGTCGGCATTTTCGAGATTTTTGCCTTTCAGGATTTTCTCTCACTTCGGCTTTTTCGCAAAATGCCAGATGCCTCAAATGTTAAGAAAATGCTTTTAGCGAAGACCTTCGTGTATTTTGTATTTTTCGCAAGACAATTTATTGTTCGTCTTAAAGGCTACAAACTTGCTCTGATCGTTGACTAAGTAAATTTTTGGGAGACTATTTGGATGGATGCCAGCACATCACAACCAACTGGATGACACATTTGATGACCTAATTAGTTGTCCTACTATTGGACATTGCCACATTTGCCTAATATAAATAGTTGCTCATATTTCTACAGTTGTGTGTGTTGATCTTAGAGCATAATCAATGATCTTAGATCAGCAAGTATTGAATAGTTAGCTCTCTCTCTCTCTCACGCCTGCGAACTTGCCCCACAATCAATCCACCAAGTGTCTCTTGAATTGCCATTGTTTGTTGGAGAGGATGTAGATGCCATCAAGAATAGATCTCCTTCATCCTCCTCCTCCTCCTCCTTCTCATGTGCAAGGTTTCCTTGTTTATCTTCCTCCTCTTGTGCTCTTTGCCTCTTTTAGCATTTGGATGCAAAATGTCCCTTCTTTCCACAAAAGAAGCATTTTTGCTTTGACTTGTCCTTTGCCTTTGAACTTGATGCCTGATCCTCCTCATTGGCCTCCTTTGCTTGATCCTTATTGGATCCCTTTGTCTTCTTTTTCCCCTTGAATGACTCAATTTGCTTTCTCATCTCCAACTTGCAATGATAAGGAGCTCATTCTTTATTTTGCATGGAGCATCTTACACTCTTCAGCCACTAGCACAATATGGAGCTTATCAAGTGATGGAAAAGTGTCTTAAATGGAAAAAGTTTGAATCAAATTGGAGAAATCATCTCCTAAGCCATTTAGGATCACTTGTACAAGTTCATTATCTTTAATCTTCTCCCCAATAGAGTCTAACTCTTTGTTGAGAGATTTAATTCTTAGCACATAGTCTTGTGCATTTTTCTCACTTTTTCTCTTGCTTTGTAGATATGGTTTCTTAGCATAAGTACTCTTGAAGTGTTGTTGGATTTATATATAGCTTTTAAAGAATCCCAAGCTTCCTTGGCCGATGTGCAAGAGGCTACCTCCTTCAAGAGGTCATTGCTAACATTCATTTTGATGTAATGAAGTGCTAGTTTTGCCTCCTTGTATCTAACCAACTCTTGTCCTCCAAGAGGCTCATCCTCTTCATCTAGGACAATATCAAAGAGGTCTTGGAGCACTAGGAGTGACTCCATCCTCACTATCCATATTGAGTAGTTTGTAGAATTTAACCTCTCACTAGATCCAAGAAGGAATCCACCAATGGTTCCCATCTTCCTAATGACTTGTACTAGATTGTACTTCTTGTCTCTCCCTAAATTCTTTTCCAAAATTTGCCTCACTAGCAGCTCACTTGATGTTCACAAATACACAAGTGGCAAGATCCCCTTGATCTTGATTCACAAGAATTTTTAGGAAGGATTCTACAAAACATTGTGCAAGAAAATTGGTCTTGATTTGATTCTAGAAACTCACAAAGATTTCACTTGTCCTGATTACCTCAAATTTGATGGGATAATTGAAATACACTTTAGACTGTAAAGTGCCATTGAATATAAGATCTCCAACCAAATGAACTTAAATGAAATCCGCTTCAGTTAAATTCTTTGGCACTATCACAAAATGAGGTAGTAGTTGTTTTTGTGATCCATTCCATCGATGACGAGACCCAAGTACTTTTGAGGAGATTTCAAACATTTTCTTTTCTGTGCTTTGCAAGCTTTTGTCTCTCCGTTGTTTGTTGTTCTCTATGGAGTTGGACTTCGTAATTTCCATTAAAAAGTACAAAAAAGAAATTGATTGAATCAATTGAAACCACAAATGGAATCCAAAATTTTGTTGTAATAGTAAAGTACTTTTTAAAAACAATAAAATATAGAATGTCAAATAACTTTTTTTTTGCGAAGTTTTAGCTTGCTCTCTAAGCGCTTTCAACTGCTCGCAAGTTGTACAAATGAACATTCTAGATTTCTTAGGATTTTTCACAAGATCAAAGTCCCTCTTCCAATCTTTCACAGATTATGAATAACTCAAATGTGGAACACTCTTGAACATGGCAAAGTCCTTGTAATTCAAAAAATATTTCCAATTTTGTAAAATGTCTTGAAGGTGAAAATAGATAGATTTTAGAAGCTTTTCGGCATGCACATATGTCAAATGCATTAACCATGCTTTTGCCGTTAAGGCATTCGGAGAGACCGTCCATCCCTGAATTGAGCCTTATAAACTTGGATCCTTTTGTAATCTGTTGTGGATACAAGCAAGCCTTGAATTTCCAATTGTGTGAATGCTTTTGAAGGCGTTACAACATACTTCATTTGTTTTTAGGAAATAACAATAACGTTTTTAGTATTTGGTCTTATAGATGAACACAAATAGTAATTTTGATCATCTTTTGTTCGTGAAAGAAAGTTTGATCGAATATGTTGAATCTCAATAGTTCAGTAGTGATGAACTTTTGCAAACAGAAAACACAACAAATCACGCTCCGCATCTTACAAATTTCATGTGGTTCAAACAATAGTTTTTGAAGTTTTGTCATTGTACGACGACTTGCTTATAAGTTTCTCCTATATTTTTCATTGATCTTGGAATCTGCTTTGTAAGAAGAACTACTACATGTTGGAATAACTGTTGATAAAAAAAACTGTACTAGCTACTTGTTCGTCTTGTAAATTTTCTCTCGTATTTTTGAATTCCATTTCCTGATCTTTCAAAAATCTCTTCCATGTTTGAAAATATAGATCTTCTTGATTTAATAGGCGTAAGTCTATTGCATCTCCTTGCATGTCTTATTGAAGGAAGACATCGAGCAAAAAAAAATGTTATACCGCTTAAGGGCAGATAGACCGTCCACGAGAATTCAGAGTCTCTTTTGACGAGCAAAGGATTCAAAGAAACATTTTCTTGAAGTGGAATCATAGACTAACTAGAATTTGTAACTAAGTGTTTGCTTGATTCTGAATTGTTGCAAATCTCAACAGAAGGAGAATGGCACCTTGCTTGAGGTGGTACAAGACTTAAAGATGAAATGATCTAGTAAAATGTTCACCAAATTGTTGATAACTTGGTGTGACTTCATGGTACGCACTAGAAGCTTTAATCTCCGAAGAAAAACTGGTGTCGGTTCCTTCGTAGTAAGTTGGAATAGGAGGAACCAAGGATGAAGAGCTCTTCATGTTTGAAGAAACAAAAATACAAAGCTAATGTCTTTATTGAGTTGAACTAAAATCCCTAGCTACCTAATGAAAATTAAAAAATACAAGCCTTTAAAAAGCGAAAGGTTGTGTTGGTGGCTATGTTGATCATGGAGCATTAAGTTTGTATTAACTTCTATGCTGTTCATGGAAGGCTATGCTAGTCATGAAAGAAAACTCTAAAAAAAGCATATAAAACACAAGGACATGCTAGGATGCATAGAAAAAAACCTTTGAGAAGCAAGGGAGGAAACAAGCATAGACACACTAAAAAAGAGCAGCGTATTGAATACAAAGTTGTCGTGCCTTAACTATCTCGTGCCACGCCAGGCCACACCAGGCCACAAGCACGCCATGAGCACGGGCTGAGCTGTGACGAGCCTTGAGTCGTGACGAGCCATGAGCTGTGCGTCGCCCCTTCAAGAGCCCGCCACCCTAGGCCAAGACACACCACGAGCCGCCACAAGCCTTGAGCCGTGACGAGCCATGAGTCACGCACTGCCCCTTCAAGAGCCTGCCACTCCAAGCCAAGTCACACCACAAGCTCAGGCCGAGCCACCACGAGCCTTGAGCCTCGAGCCATGCACCTCATGACGTGGCGGAAATCGTGAGCCATGCCATGTCATGAGCCATGAGCGTCGTGATACCATGTGTCACGAGTCACAAACCACGAGACCTAACGAGCCATGAGCCACAGGGAGTCACGCCATGCCAATCAGGGAGCCCGCCAGGCCATTTCGCGAGCATGCCATGAGCCATGAGCCATGGTCCTTGCGCCATGCGATGCCATAAGTCATGCGAGTCCTTGGGACGTATCCCACCTTAAGCCATAACCCATCTTAAGCCCAATGACATAACTACTTCAGGGGTCGTGCCAAACCATAACCCACCTTTGCCTACCACGTTTATGCTCTCTCTCGCTCTGGCACTCTTTCATCTGTGCTTCGTAGCTACCTATTGCTTTCAGTATACGTGTTCCGGGTCTCCCTTCTTGAGCACAGCTTAAGAGAGATCACGAACTCCTCACAAGATAAAGGTATGTTTGCTTTGAAATTTAGAATAACCATTTTTTGTTTCTTTCAAAGCCAGCCTATGCCAGACATAACATAGTCTAAGAGCTAAGAAATGCTTAACTCTCAGCAATTGTTATGCCAAGCAATGCTTGGGCTAAGTGCTATGCCTAGCATAGCTCACAATGAGAGCTATGCCATGCATAGCACTTAGCACGAGAGAAAAATGCTAGACTCTTGTTGAGATCCATGCCAAGCATGGCTGTCCTTAAAAGTCATGCCAACTTCTCTTCTTCATCTTTAGAGCCCTATGCAAGGGCCCTCTTTAGCAAAGCTTCCACAGAATGTTAGACTTTGTAAGGCTGTCTCATTTTACAAAAAAATGGCATGTAAATCTTTAAAATTACTACGATAAGGAGTAAAGAACTACATTGTTCTTAATCTTTTCATAAATAACATTACCTAACTATTAAATGCCAAAATCAATTTATTTCTTTAAAATAATAAATAACTTAAACAAAAGCAAGATTTCTTAAACAGATGGTGTCCGACTATGCCAGGCATAGCTTGGTGGGCCGAGCTATGCCTGGCATAGCTCTCCACCGAGTTAAGTCAGACATAGCACAATCGAGAGATATGTCTGGCATGGCTTGGTGGTTGAGCTATGCTTGGCATAGCTCGGCCCTCGGCCATCACATACCGAGCATAGCTCTCGGTCGAGCTCCATAGCTCAGTCAAGAGCTATGCTCAGTATGGCTGAGGGCCGAGCTATGCCAAGCATAGCTTAGCCACCATGCCATGCCTGACATAGCTCTCTTCTAAGCTATGTCTAGCATAGGCCGCGAGGCCGAGCCATGTCTGGCATAGCTCTCGATTGAGAGCTTTGCCAGGCGTAGCTTTTGGTTGAGCTATGCCAAGAATAGCTTGGCTTTCGATTGAGCTATGCGAGGCATAGCTCGACTGAGAGCTATGCGTGACATTGCTTTCTGTTGAGAGCTATGCCAGGCATAGCTCGGCCGAGAGCTTTTCACCACATGGCTCTTGGCCGATTTCTGGACGGAGCTTTCTTTTGAAAGAAAATCCCATTGCTAGTTTCTATCAAACATTTTTTAATTTAATTGTAGATTTTCTGTTGTGGTGTTCTTGAAGAATTAGACAATGTCCTCCTATAAACCCCTCCAATCTCCAAAAGATAGACATGTCAAAGCACATGTTTTATTTTACAAAAGGTTGTGAAGGATAGAGTTTGACAGAGCTTTCTCTATGGATTGTGAAGAGAGCTGGCAAAGGGCTGTCGACCTTTAACACTGCAGGACATGTGCTTTATAAGGTCACAACAAATGACGTGGACAACGGATTCACATATCTCCCTGTGAAATCAATTGAGAAAAAAGTTATTTGTACATATTGGAGGATAGTTACATGAAAATTCGCCTCTGTGAACATGCCTTTGTCAGGAATTTCTTCGATGAAGCACTAAGTCTTGCTACCATTTCTTCATTATTAATTTCAGATTTTCATTTTGTAGTCTGAAATAACTGTTTATTATTTTATTTCAGAGCTTGAAAGAATCCATTCTCATCACCTGTCAGGCTCTTGCGAATGGTGAGGATCCAGTGATGCCAAAAATGCCTAAGGTTTCTAAGCCTCGATCTCATGTTCTGACTTCAGGCTAGGGTTTGGCAACTTTTAATAAAAAACATATACAAGTTAAGAAATCCACTCAAGTCCACCCCCAAGAGAAAGCGTAGCTCTCTCTCTCTCTCTCTCTCTCTCTCTCTCTCTCTCTCTCTCTCGTTCCCAAGAAGAGTCTGCCCAACCAGTGCCAGTTAGCCATTGTTTTAAAACCATGACTAAAAAGAACCAGGGGCCAAAGCATTCCCTCATAATCCAGTCTCAAGAGTCCTCTATGAATTTATCTGGTGCTGCCATTTCCTTTTAATCTTCCAGAACTGATATATAAAAAATGAGACGTTTAATTCATGAAAATAAAAAAATTAGGAAAACTACTTTTATATTAAATATTGACCAATGCGATAGTTGATTTCTCAATTGGGGATAGACCAATGGAGGTTAGAGAGACCAACCCTTCACATGTACATAATTTGAAAATTAAATTTAAAGATCACACACACGCTATTGTTACCCCATTTTTGGTTTTGGTTGATCCTAAAAGCTACCCAGAGGTCTCAAATTTGTATCCTAAGTTGATTGATTCTTACAATTTTTTTTGTTTTGGCCTACAGGCTCGAAAAGAGCTTTCTCAAGAGTGCCCTCACATACAATCCTTTGGACAGGTTAGTGCTATCATTTTTGTAGGCCTCACCATTGGAGAAGCCAAACTCCTTGCTTGGGATCATAACATAGATCAGGATTACAGGCTCAAAATGAGGGTCATACAAAGAGTGTGCTTCTTTCACAAGGAGTGCATTCGATTCCATAAAGATGATGACCAAAAAAATTTGAAGTTGAAGTGCTTGTGTGCCCAGGAGACAGGATTACCTTTTGATCAAAAGAATATTACACACACTTACAAAGTATGACAATTATTTTCAACTAGCATTTCGTTCTAAAAAGGTAAATAAAGAACTCTATCTACTTGCTTTTGTCAATCTAACAAACAAAGAGCTGAACTAATCTAGGGTTTTTTCCCAACTGCTTTTTTTTTTTCAGGTCTGCGATGTTGATTAAAATCATTCAAAAGGCTTACCATTGTTTTCTTTTGAAAATAGCCAAAAAACCTCACCAAAAATTGGATGGAGAATGCTTAAGAATTTTTTGTTTTTGATGTATCTAGAATAATTCATAATGGTTTATGTTATAGATTGGTAGTCCATTCCAAGCATTCAACTCCAAGCTTAAGCTTAAGAAAAAGGATAAAATTGGTTCATAATGGATAGATGATACAAAGACTAGATTCATATTGCTAAATTTAGATGAGAACAGACATATTCTCTTATGAAGTGCTTATTCGTTCAAAAGTATTGGATAGGAGTATCGTTATCAAGGTGATTGATCAAAGGAAAATATGTAAAGACTCAAAATTCAGCCATAATCAATCTTGTAAAAATATGAAATTATCACTTAATAGACTACATTAACATAGAACATATAATCCTTGAAGAATTGGGAGTTACCTTTCATCAAAATAGAAAATTCCTACTCATACAAGAATCAATCGATCAAAGGAGAGTTTCATTGTTACTACCTTTCAATACATGTGGCTATATTACACCTAACTCATTTTGACATTTAATACTATTAAAGGTAATGAGTTCATGACAAACATGTATGAGGAAAATAAGCCCTCACTTCATTTAACATTGTCTTCTTCACCATACTTGATCAAATTGAACATGTAGTGTTAATCCAGATTGTTGACAACTTTAGCTTAACTTGTTTCTAACATATACGAAATGATTTCCACCAATATCAATTAACAAAAGATTCTAGAATCTTGGAGAAAATCCATAACAAACTCCCATCATAATGGAATGTGTTTCACTGAGCATGACACTTCTCCCTCCTTTGATCAAGACTAACACATTCAACTCTTTCGTCCTTCAAGCATGATAGAGACCACATTGCTTGTGAAGATTTTCTCGTTGCCTATGGGGATTTGTTTTTATCTATCCACTACCTTGAAGTGTACAAACTTTTAGGCATTTCCTTTGGATTTTGATATTTCACAAAATCCATTGACGATTTAGAACACTTGGTCTTGCTCTTGCAAGGCAAAGGCTGGAATCCCAAATTTGATATCATTCATAGTTGCATCAGAACGATATTCCAGGCTAGTTGTGTTCCAAAACATAGAGGGTCCAAACTGTAATTTTCAAAAACCTAATTTTTTTATTTCACAAGACACGTCCATTGCTAGGGCCAATGTAGAGGATGCAGGAGAGGAAGGTAAGGATGAGGCCGAGAAAGGAGATGAGGAGGAGGCATTTGATGATGAGGATGAGGATGCCTGGGATGGTTAGATGGAGATGGACATTGGCAAGGATGTGGGGTTTGTTGATTCCAATGTCAAGACACAAATCTAGTCAACATCACCTGCACAACAGGGGGGGGGGGGGGGGGGGGTAGGGCATAGAGTATACGCTTCATGGATTTGCAATTACAAGTAGAGGGAGTAGAGCCTTGGCAAGGACCCCAATAGACCTAGAGGCAACAACAAAGGTCGAGGCCCCTAGGGTACAGGTAGAGAGGCAGAGGTTCTGAAAGACACCATCGTACCCTTGAGGAGGATTGTCTATCTTCCTACTATTGAGGAAGTATCTTCATATGATCATGAGGTCTCGAGTCATAGAGTTTTAGAGTTCATTTTCATGTCATATGACTCTATGAGTCATTGTCTATCTATCAGATTCATGTACTTGGCCATTGGCCCACTCCTTGTCATATGACATATATATTAGTTGTTTGTGATATATTGATCATTCTCATGAGGCATGTGTAGAAATCTGGATCATTTTTCATGTTCTTGTATCATGTGGATTGCAATTACTTTCAAGTTTCAAGTTTAGTATACTAACTTGCTAAGTGCTTCATGTATACTTTATATGACCCCTTTAGTATGTGTCAGTGTCAAATCTGATATCGAAAATCTTTAAACTACTTTTACAAGGCTCCTTAATAACTCATTACTCTGAGTCTACATGCAAGCATCTCAATGTGCATGACTGTAGTTTGTAAACTGGTCTGTAAGATAATTTGCACCAGTATGAGTATCAACACTATGCAACGTTAATAGTCTGATTCACAGTTCGCAGACTTTCACAATGCATTTTTTTAACTTTTACAGCCTCTAGTTGTTCTTTTTTCTTAACCCCAACACACTACTTTTTCAGGAATCGACCATTTCGGTACGTTTCCAAACGCAGCGTAAGTTAGATATCACTTAACCTTCTATATTCTAGTAATCCCCACAGTTAATTAGCTCCTACCTAACCCTAGACCTTAAAAATCTCATTGACAACCTTTCTATGACATTGAAAGTAGCAAATTGTAACTCTTTATTACAGATGTAGATAACAATAGCAGTAAATTGCCTCATTTCATCCAATCCTACTAGCAATTTGCAATCACTACCTGATTATACAATCCCCATAAGACAGATGTAGATAACAATAGCAGCAAATTGCCTGATATCATCCAATCCTACTAGCAATTTGTAATCACTACCTGATTATATAAACTCGAATTTACTTCAGAATCAAACTTCAAGCCAGCAAATTATTTCTTTCAGAGGATTCATCATAACATGACTAGCACAGTTGTGATCTCGGAAGAGTAACAACAAACAAGGGATCCAGTACCCACAAGAGATTTTCAAAGCTAATATACAGTCATATACGTCCAATCCAATCAAAATTTACCAGTCAAGTTGAAACAATCTTTCAATCCTTGAAAATGCCATTAAAGATCTTCACTGACAAATCAATACCTTCTAGCTTTTCAGACTTCTGTTTCGTGCTTCAAAAGTAGAGTCCGACTGGTTGCAGCAGAGACAATATGAGCTGGGTGTAAGCTTATAAACATGCTACCTTTGAATGTCCTTGCATCAGAAAAAAACTTGTCAATGCAAACAAGTCTGATTGCAAAGAAAGCTTCAAGCTTCTCAATAAGATTCTGTGTGCAAGCTCCGGTTTCTTCAGTGCTATACCGGTGAACAGATGTCTCTCTGTTTTGAATTCATACATCTGCGAAGGTCACTTTCTTCACCCGGAGCTTTGAAGGTGAACGTGGTTTTCTTTGCCAAACAGGATCAACCTGCAGCGAGAATTCGCTCATATCAGAGCCGTTATTCCATACCCTCTGAGGTTCTGCGAAGGGCGTGGAGGGTCGTCTGGAAACACGTACGGTAGTATGCTGCTGCCAATGTTCTCTGCCCTCATCAAAATTCTTTTCGTAGTTGAATGAGTTGTAGTCGGAATTCTGCCTCGGCCAGCACAACCCCTCACAGCATGCTATGCGAATTTGCTTGGCCTCTGCCCTAGCTTTTCTTAAGATCTGTTTCCAGGCTGATGGTTTTGAGTAGCCTTGATCGACATACTGCCTTCTGTACTCGCGGTTCTGCCTAGTTTCGCCTTGCAGCGAAACCTCCATCCATTCGGCTGATTTCCTGCGGCTTCCGAACCGTCCAAAGCACTCCCATCCCCAACATGATTGCTTGGCAGCTTCAGCATCTCCATGGAAATTAGACTCCTCATATTTACCCCAGGGAAAACATAGGTTCACTGAAATCACAGGGCTCTGCGTCTCATCGTGGGCAAAGGCTCGCTCAGAAGCTTTGTCTGTCAAATCAATCGATGATAGATCATTGCTACCCGGGTTTGAGCTCTGGTCCCAGCTATCCCAGCTTGGAAGGGGTTGATACTTTCTGACCGCTATCCCTGTCATCTACGGTATATCACACGGCAAGCAACCGATTCTTGCAGCTCTTCGATTCACCAGATAATATTTCGATCTACAGCAGCGTTATTTGGCAACTAGAATTGATGGGTGATGAAGAGAAATGGCCAATAATACCAACTGGATGTAACGAGGCACCACAAAACTGAGAAACAGAGGTGGTTTGTGTGTCAAAAGGCACAGGAGGGATGATGGTAGAGCGAAATTGAAAACTGAACGAATTTTGGAACCAGGAGAAGGAACCGGAGAAGACAAGCCCACAAAGAGAGCTTTTAATTATTTGAGAAGACAAGGCGTCTTCTTTGCTGCACGAACAACAACTACAATAAGGCGATGCTTCAGAATTGCGTGCACAAAAGCAACGAGGAAAGTAATGAGATGCACCTCAAACCTGCACACACAAGATTCTAAACAAGAATGCCTTCAGAGGCGTACGGATCAGCAATGCCTTGGGATGAAAACAAAGGAGGAGGAGGAGGAGGAGGTATTATATGAAAGACTCGGGAAAGCAGCCAGCAGAGCAATAGCAGCAGGTATGACGAAGTCGCGTAGAGAATCGTCCAGAGCTATAGTAGTATATACGCAGAAGCAACCTTAATAACAGCAATAATGGGAAGAATATTAAGTGCGGGTGAAAGTGGAGGAGGGTCCCCAAATTGAAAGCGGAAACCCGCTTTCTTCCACCCAACCTCAGCGTTAGTTGGGGCTTTTCGCGGCAGGTCCCTGTGGACAGGGATTGACAGCCGTTTAACATTTTGGTTTTTTTGGGGAGGGAAGGAAGGGGTCCTCCCATGGAGTCTATGTAAGCGATCGCTTATTGGCACTTATTGGCTCGGGAGGGGGAGTAACGCCCGCTCCCGTGCCTATGCGACATGTGGATCGGGTGCCCGAGCCCTCAAAATTTTCTTGGTGAGATGCGGTTCCAGGCACCCGGCGCCAGCGTCTCGCGGTTCGGGGCACCCTGCCCTGGCGCCGGGCAGGGTGCAAGCTGGCGCCGCACGGGCAGGCAGGGGGGCGAGCGTAGGCCCAGGGTGGCACCGGGCAGACACGGCGCCAGGTGGGGGCCGGGCAGCTGGAGCCCGAAATTTTCCCGAGCATCGGGCGTGACTGGCTTGCCCCCGAGCACGCACACATGGTAATACTGAACAATTTCTGTAATATATATGCAGAAGTTGCTCAGTCCATAGGAAACTTATGGGACAAAGCTGAGCTTTGCAGGAAGGTGTGTAGGTGCCTGGCAGGGGGGCAAATGGTGGGGACAGGGTGGGGACAGGCGGCTGTGATGCATTGGGGCGGGCGTCATCATATGCGTCCCAATAAGAGACAAGGCTATGTAAGAGGCACGCGAGCATTTGGATCTGGCGCGCTGTGAGCCACACATTTTTTATCTCGGAGCAACCAGAAGATTATCCCATAATCATATGTGGGAGGTTGCTCGGGGGCCATATATATGCAAACCTGCCCTATGTCTCACATGAGCAGGTGCCTAGTAGAGGGGCGTTGGTGTCGGTGCTCGGGACTTGGCGGTCAGCTTGCTTAGGAGCTATGGCGAGCAACAGACTGCCCAAGAGGAGACACACGCTCGCAGGCCGGGAGGCCCATGGGAGTTGCTTGGGACCCCCACCCCTCTAGCGGCTGCTAGGGACTATGCAGGTACTTGGCGCCCAAAAAGACAAAATTCCCAGGCGTCGGTTTGTTCAGGCAGGCTAGGTACCTGGGTACCTGGCACCACATGGCACACCACAATTGCACCAGGCTCAAAGGCACCACGTGTGTGTGTGTGTGCCTTGAAATGCACCTCTCAAAAGGTGCATGTAAAAAAAAAAATGTACTGCAATAAAAAGGTTTCACGTCAAGGTCCACCTCCTCGGCCCTGCCTGAGGAAGAATAAGCCCTTCGCATGGCGGAATGGCCTTGGAGGGCAAACTCCCCCCCCCATTGTAATTTTCCTTACATGCACCTTCCAGGCGGAAGGTGCACGTAAAAAAATGTAAAAGTTTTACTTGCACCTTTCGGCATCCAGAAGGTGGATCTAAGTGAAAAAAAAAGGAGGCCCACAGATGCCTCGTATGGAGGCGCCTCCCTTTCCTTTGTATGAAAGGAAAAGCTGAGATTACAGTTGAGTCAGCACTACACTATGTAGGGAGTGGGGTGGTCCAATCTCACTACCCCTCTCTCCTTGAGGCTTGCTTACAATTTATTCCTCTTTTTTTATCCATAAGGTGACTCCCTACCCTTGTCGCTTACTGGCACAGATGAGATTAAGCCCGATGCAATCCACAATTCACCTCGTGTTCAGAGAGTTCCA